>JAXCHB010000191.1:1250000-1554590 GCA_036926305.1 Uropetala carovei
GGAAGTTGAGAAAGAGTTCAGTAGATTGAATTCGATAGATGACGACATTGTTGTAGCTCCTATTGACAGAAGATGACATTTTAGTTGACATTCGAAATTACAATTTAAGAATTGATGAAGTAGAGGAAGATTACCATGAAGTATACTGTTTACTGCTGAAGAAGTCAGACGTGTTTTAGCTGTCCTTAGAAAAAAAAACTAGAATTAAGAGGAGGACAGGCGGAAAAGTTTGGCCGCTTAGTATACATACACCGATGGAAGGTGACTCAATTCCTCGTCTTAAGAATGGCACAATTCAAACGATTTTAGATAACTATTTTTAAAATAACACGAAAAGTGAAATTTGCATTTAAAATTTTATTTGTTATAAACTTTCTTATATTATATCTATCTCTCAAAAATTAGCATAACCATGAAATTTTTGTATACAAAAGAGATATGAACTTTACTTGAACATTTTCTTATTTGCCATAACTAAAATACTCAGACAGATTATTGAATCAGATGTTTAATTGAATCAAATAACGGATTCCCAACTTGATTCTAATAAGCGAAACCCACTGTACATCACATCTTTTACGGAACATAGCACACACAAATTGTTTCATTGTGATTACATTGCATACAAAAATTTCCCTTCTCCTCTGTATTTATTTATCAGTCCACCGTGTTGTAGTTCACTTGGAAAGTGGTACACTCACACTGTTGTACTCACTTGGAAGTGTATACTCCAGATAAGATGGCAGAAAAATGCAAGAAAATTGTGTTGAGAGCAAAGAGGAAAGAAACACCGAGTGCATGAGTCACAGCCTGGCACTCCAGTACGTTGACAATTTACTTGATTACATGGGACAGTAGAATTATCAATACAGTGATATTATAGCTGCAGGGAAAATCCGAGCGATCGTGAAGAGAAACCTTAATTAGTCAACAGAACAAGCTAAGATTATGGATTATTTACTAAAAGAAATGTAAACTGTATTAAGTGCAAAAATGGGTTGAATAGCATGTAATACAACAGAATGTGAAAAATAAAGCAAAATTGCCCTCTACAATAAAGATGAGTCATTTCCAAAATTAATTTCTTACCACTGCATTATCCACCAAGATGCTTTGTATGCTAAAGTGATTCATTTTGGAAATATAATGGATGGTGTTAGAGATATAATGAACCCTATTTGGGGAGGGGGTCATCTTTATAACAGAGACTTTTTAAGGCACTCCTTTAGGATGTCGAATCCAGTATTATTAATTTTGCAGTGTGTGTATATATGTATATGTCCATCATACCCTAAAGCTATGAGCCACGCTTGAGAAGAAATGGAGGGGAAGGAGATGTGCATATCGTGTGTACAGTATCAAGCCAGGCAGTCACGTGGGCAAATGCGGGCAGTGCAAGGTAGGCATGCAGGTAGCGGGATGAGGGCCACAAGCGTCAGTGTGCAGCAGCAGCCCAGGGTCACAGCTCCAATTTTGGAGCTGAATGGGCAGCTAGTCATAATCTTATATCTACTTATCTTATTTATCTTACACTTCATTCAGAAGTCAGATGACTAAAATAAGGTAAAGTTATTACAAGATTAATGACAAATACTAATGAGTTTCTTAGGTGCAGAGATGAACATGTTGAGGAACTTTATGACAGTTCTTGGTTAATGGATTTAGCTTTCTTTTCCAACTTAACCCCACAATTAAGCAGTTTGAGTAATAATATATTAAAACTAGAGTAATTACCCATTAAAAATTACAAGTATGAGTTTAAGTTTTCTTGAGTTAAATTTTAATGTTATCTTTTGATATAAGGACTGAGACAACTATAGAACTTTGAGTTTTGACGGCTACTCTGTTGCCAAGGCAGCAAACAGTTAAAGGCAAATTTGTTTCCAGAATATGTGATTTAAAAGATACATTTGAGCGATTTCAAATTGATGGCAAAATTTGGCGATAAGAAAAAGATACTTTTTATATTCTTATTTAAAACTCCCAGTCATTTTTTTATAATTTTAATTTTAAAAGTAATGAAATCCTGCATGTTGAATAATCGATTTTTGTGTATTATCTTATGGGAAACAGTGGTAGGGGGAGGGGGGGGGGGCAGGACCAAAGGGGGCACAAAGCGAACCATGGCTAAATTGCCTGATGAACAAAGAAAAATGTTAAGACGGAGGTGAAAGAAAAGAAGCTTGAACTATAGGGGAATATATGGACACTACCTTTGTTTTTCCTCCTCTGATCAGAACCAATTGATAATGCTGTTCACTTGAGGAAGAGCCGTTTGGGCTGTTAGCAGTGATGAACTGGAAAAAGATTAAGAACCAGCTCTCTAAAAAAGGGGGGTTAGGAAATTTGGATAACGGTGGCAGAAGGCCTATATGCCAGGGGCACCATAGATAATAATAATAATTTATTGATTATTAACCGACTTTACAGTGGTATTAATCTTGTCAAATTTCAGTACAATATTAAAAAAGAGTAAAACCTTACAAATCTTACATTACATATAATACATATATTATTACATAGCATATTATTACATACATACATATATTATTACATAGCATTAAAGTTAGTTTTATCTTCAGAAATTTAAATCTATTAGTTCACTTGCTAGAAACTCATCAATTGAGTAGAACGATTTAGATTTCTGCCAAGAAGCCATTACTCTTTTGAATTTTATTATATTTATGCATCTTGCTTCATTTGGTAATTTATTAAACAATTTTATGGAATTTATCTTAGGGCTTTTCTTTGTTTTTGTGAGTCTACACAATGGTAGGTCTAAGTCTTCCCTGTGTCTTGTATTATGCAAATGACTATTCAATCTGAGGGGAAAGTTTGACAGGTTTTCTTTGACAAACAGCAATGCTTCGTAAATGTACAATGAATATACTGTCATTATTTCATTTCTTATAAAATATGGTTTACAGTGTTCATCATTTTTAACCCCTTGTATTGCCCTAATTGCTTTTTTTTTGGAGTACAAATACGTCTTTAATGTTGCTCGAGTGTGCCCAAAGCAATGTGCTGTACTTCAAATGACTATGAAAATAGGCATAGTAGACATTTTTCAGCACTGATATTGATACCAGAGGTTTTCGTTTTCTTAGAAGGCATAGCAGTGGCAGCTCATGGTGTAAAAAGTAGGTGAAGTGCTTGGTAAGGGTGGCAGGATGCCTGCATGCCAGGGCCACCAGATCGGAAAAAAATAACAAACGGCTCGCGCGAGCCGGCTTCAGTCATCACTGCCAACATACATGCATACTTATGTTAATGCCCCCAATGCCTACGAACTAAAATTTTACTAATGCTACAATACGTGCAAATATGTAAATGTTTTTCACAATTCACCCTATTTCTTGTATACTAACACATTGAAGCCGAGCATCATCAATAAATGACGCTCGGACTTTGCAGAGATCTGAGCGTTATCAATAGATGACGGGCAACTACGCAGTTCCGCTTCGGCTTTCAAACTCTCGTCCCCTCCCATTTCTGTAGGTATAACTCTCGAACCTTCACAGCGGTCACATTTGAGGCCTGCCTTTCATGTGCTATGGGTCGCTTCTCGGTCCAAGTTTTTATTTTTTTGTAACATTGGCATTTTTTAATAGGCGTTTCTGTCGAGGTGTTTTATTTCTCTGTATTTTCCTAACTTTTACTATGTTGTTTTAATATTCCCTTTTTTGTTGATAAAAGCTTTAATATTTTCTTTAATTTTTGATTTCAGTGATGTTAATAAATTATCCTGTAAAAAAAATTCAATTATAATAAAATGACCTTGTACGAATACAGATTGTCCACCATAGATGCCCTTGCAAAGGAAAATACTCAGCAGAATTTGTCCGTCTTACGGAGACCCTCTATAATATCAATAGATTCAAATTTTCCAAAATACCGTGAAAAAAGAAATGATAGGAGGGTCCAAAACAGGTGTAGGCACTGTTCAAAAAACAAAAGAAAAAGTGCGAATTTCGACAAAAAACAGTTACTTTCAACAAAAAAAAGTAATTTGCATTCGAACAGGATAAGTAGTCTATTAAGAAGGAATATCACAGAAAAAAATCCTCGGATTTCAGAAATTCTCGGAAAATACTATTTGGACTGAAAGTGTTAAGTCGATCCTCCTGTCTTTCAGAGCAGCAAATTTATAGATGATGTCTTCATAGAAAGGCTGGTTTTTGATGAGATTGGATAATAGTTCTTTCTGTACAGAAATGTTGGCTAGTGATGAAAGTCTCTCTTGTGATGTCGTGTTTCTTGTGTAAGTTTTCAATCTCTTCAGACAGGAGAAGCTTCTTTCAACAGAAACACTTGTAGAAGGTATGGTCAGAACTAAGCAGAACAGTTTATAAGTTTCCTCAAAAATATCCTTATCTTCTTGCAGTACCTTCTGTTAAGTTTCTGTAGGATTCATCAGCATACAAGAGCAAAGTTTGTTCTTCAAACGTTGAATTTTGGTGAATATCTGTGGGTAGGATTGCTGTAAATTTTGAAGAGCTGTAGAAGGAAAATCTTTAGCATAATCTTCAAATTTTCTTGCATCAGCAAGGCTAAGAAATTGCAGTCTGTTACAGTCTTGAAATCTCATTTGCATTTCCATCAGAATGTTGTCCAAAGTTTCGTAATATAAAATTCTGCAAATAAGAAAAACCTCATCCTCTGATGAAGCAGCATGAACTCTTCGCAGAGTTATGCTCGTCAATCTTTTACTTTTCTCAAACAATGTAGAAAAATGCTGTTCGTTTCTTTTATTATTTATCAAGTCGCAAGTTATCTTTACCTTAGTGCAGTGGTCGGCAATTAGATTTGACCAATACCCCATGTCAAAAGCTCAGAGCATCGCCGTTACCCCACCTACAGGAACTACTTGTTATATTGATAAAAAAAATAAAAAATCAGGTTGTTTTGTCTATATACAAGACAAACTAGGTAAAACGACAGAATCTGATTCTAATCCTAGCTAGTCTAATGGCTAAAGTGACACTTGTTACTATTGATCATTTCTTCAAACTGCGGCTTGTGTTGAGTCAGTGCAAATCTAATATTGATTTCCGGGTTGAGTCTGTTTCATGCTTTCATTTTTATCACCGCTAGTGCCGAAAAGCCCACCTCACACAGGTAGGTAGTCGCAAAAGGTAGCAACAACTTGGTCGCCTCCTCATGTGCCAATGGTTGAGCTCTCGCTGGCTGACTCATCCAGAAGGACTCCAGGTCCAAAGCTTTGTGAGACAGCTGAAAGATGCAATCTCTCATTCGCCAAAGCTCGAGTTTTGCTTGTAATGCACAAATTTTCTGGCTGGTTGAAATGATGTTGTGTCTTGGACCTTGAACATTCATGTTGTCTTCGGTCAAATGCCCGAAAATGTCCACCAAATATACCAACAGAGATAGTCACTTGGTGTCTTGAAAGTGGGTGGCCAGGCAATGTTTCTTGTCCGTCAGCAAAATCTCAACTTCAGTCTTCAGCATCCAAAGTCTCTCCAGGGCATTGCCACGTGACAGCCACCATGTCTCGCAGTATAAGAGCAAGGTGCAGTACTCTGACTCTGCTTCTTCGCACAATTGGCGGAACAGTCGGTTGGTCAGCGGCTGGGCCATGATGAAGTTGACGATCTTGATCACATCTTTCATCACTTGTTCCAGATCAGGCTCCAATGCGTTTACGGCCAACGCCAGTCGGTGAATCATGCAATGTGTAGACAAGATTCTGGGGTTTTCTCTCCTAACCAGGGCGACAAATCCGTTGTGAATCCCCACCATGGCTGGGGCTCCATCAGTGGAAACTGCAACACAGTCAGTCCAGTGCAAATCGACACCTGGCAATGTAAAAAACTTGTCGACCTTGTCGAAAATATCGACTCCACAGGTTGTAGTTTCCAGTGGGCTGCAGAACAACATCTCTTCTTCAATCCTGCATTCACCTCGATATCTGGCATACACCATAAGCTGAGGATCGCTCCCGACGTCCATAGTTTCATCCAATTGTACTGCAAACTGCCCACTCTTCTTTATGGCACTTATCAACTGGTCCTTGATGCTTTGTGCCAACTCCTCCAACCTCCTCGAAACCATCCTTGCTTACAATGGCACCGTCCTCAGTTTTGCTGCTTGCTCCTTCCCACACATAATCTCGGTCATTCTTATCGCAGCCGGCTTGATTAGCCCCTCACCAATGTTGTGCAACATTTTTGCATGACCTATCAGCCATGCGATTTCCAAACTTCCTTTTGCAGCGTCCCTCTGATCAAATGTCACTTTTACCATGAGATCCAGCCTCTGTTTTTTCACTTGGTTTCCCTTATGAACAAAGAATTCCTTTGGCTTGTCTGAAAGTTCAGGGTGTTGTTACGCAGATGCTTCTGCTGCTGAGATGATTTGAGGGACTCTGGACACAGCACAGCCAGACAGATGACGCATTGCGGCTTTATGACTCTTTCGTCGGTTGTTGCGATGAGCCCGTACTCCAAGAATTTGCCTTTGTACACACGCTTTCTCGAAGTCATTCTGCAGGGTACATATATATATATATA
The DNA here is from genome assembly GCA_036926305.1 of Uropetala carovei. Classification (NCBI taxonomy): domain Eukaryota; kingdom Metazoa; phylum Arthropoda; class Insecta; order Odonata; family Petaluridae; genus Uropetala; species Uropetala carovei. Next base: position 1,256,531 of record JAXCHB010000191.1, read on the forward strand.
TATATATATATAAATACCTCGGAAGAGGAAAGGTAAGTAAGGATATTTAGGGCAACTAGGTGTTGAAGGAAACCCAGTGAACATTAACCGGAAGGAGAGCCGCTGGGGTGTTGGAGAGACACATTTGTAGAGGTTAGAGCTTTCGGGATGATCCCTTTGTTAGCACAAGAGAGACACATATATGTAAAATCAGTATTACAATCAATTAAATCTATTTTCATAGTGTAGTATATCATATTATTATAAAATTATTAGCAGAACACTGGAATTGAAATTGTATTACTGCCATTTTTGAAATGTACGTTGGCGTGAGTTGAGGTTCAGGGATCAGAGCACAACACGTTATGTCCGTCTTGCTCATCTGTTTAACAAAGAGAAACTGTGAGTTGTGACTTTCTAAATAAACAAAACTACTACATTGGCTCACTTTAATATTCGGACAGGACCAATCGTACTTTCGATTGAAATAAACACAATCTCGATTACCGAAATTATGATTTGTTCACATAAACGTAATTTTTATTCATCTAGTTACATTTTGGATTGAATTTTGAGGGATAAAGTATGAATTTTGCTACTAAATAAGTGCCGAAAGAAGTAACATAGTGAATATTTGGTTACAAAAATATTTGGACAGCAATAAAAGAAGGGATTTTTGGCATTCTTAGTTCAGAAACAATCACAAACTTAGTCAAGGTCAACGTTTAGTTAGAAAGTCTTTTCCTCGAATAACTTTTAGAATGTGTCATGGCATAGATTACACAATCTTTCCGTTAAGTCTACTCCAATTTCCTCCAACTCCTCACTTTAATATTCAGATAGCAGAAGGTTAATACTCTGTATGTCACTGAAAAAACACATTGCTGAGTAAATGTATGTCTGGCGTCGGGAGCCCCATCAGCATGCCGAAAATTGCTTATCTCACATTTTCTAGGCATAAAGCTGCGTTCACACTATTGTAATCCGGATATTGCTTGTTACCCCTAGAAAACTCTAAATTACTCCCGCCAGAGTAATTTACCCCTAATTGTCGACCACTGCCTTAGTGGCACAATAATTAATGTCTACAGATTTTTTCTGTAGAACGTCGAAAAGAACATCAGTCAAAGCAAAAATATCATTGAACACAACGGCCAAAAACGTGAATTCAAAATTGTTCATATCGTTTAGAAATCCTTCACACAGACGAATAGATTTCTCGTCTGATGCGTCATCATTCATAATTAATTCGAACACATGTTTTAGTTTGTCCCAATCTTCAATAAAGACCCGAAGAAGTCTGGAATTGGACGAGCAGCGAGTTTCAGCCACAGTTGGAATTCGTCTAGCGACCACGGATTCAATTGTATGCGTTTGTTTTGCCGAATGATGGAAAAACGAAGGAATTCCACTAACCGTTGCAAAAAATATACGGCACAGGTATTTTCTTAAAACTTTGCTGTAGTACCAAGTTTAGGCGATGGGCCATACAATGTACAAAAACAGCTTGAGGCGCCTTGTATTTAATTCTCTTTTGAAGACCATTTAAATGTCCGGGCATTACACTTGCACCATCATAGCGCTGCGCAACTAATTTATTTTCATAGCAAAATTCTTTTAAAATGCCGTCTAGCAGATCAAACAAATTTTCAGAAGATCTACCAGCACTAACATCGTAAAATCCTAAAAACCGTTCAGCCAGTGTACCATCTGAATTCACGTACCTAATAATGACAGAGCATTGTGACTTCTGAAATATATCTGTGGTATCATCAACTCAAATAAAAAAAAATGCTGTATTGTTAATTTCCATTTTCACATGGTCTTGTACGTACTCCGAAATGCATTCAATTAGTTCATTTTGTATTGTTTTTGTATTACCACTGAAAACAGTTTTAATTTTGCTGTAATGGTTTTGAATTTCTAAAGAACTTCTGGATATTAACAAAGCCAACAGTTCCTTAGAATTTCCACAATTTAAGGAAGAAGTGGTTTCGTCGTGTCCCCTAAACGCAAGTTCTTGCTTACTCAAATATAACACTAATCAATCACTAGTTGCAGAAATTGTCGATTTAAACGGACATTTTCATTAAATTAGTGAGTCAACAGTCGCACATTTTCCTTGAGAGCATCAGCAATAGTATTTCTGCCTGTTTAAATGTTCCACAGATTCTTCGTGTTTGTGTAGAGAACGAGTTATATTTTGAAAATTCCAAATCCCTGTTTATTCCAAATCTTACGTTTAGTACGAAATAGAAGGCAGGGCCAACAAAATAATTTCTGCAAATTTCGGTTACTGCATAACCATACAAAGTCCATAAACCAAGATTTTAAAAAAGTAATTTGGTAAGATTTTCCACTTAATTTCTTTTTGAGGCAAATATCAAGTACCGTATTTGCCGGCGTATAGGACGCAGCGGCGTATAAGACCTTTTTTATACACATTTTTAAGGAAAAAAATTTTCTACATTTTTTCATGAATTTCCATAATGATTTACTGTACTAATTTTATAGTTATTTATGTCCATAAAAATGTAACTAGGGAACATTGTAGTTAGGTACCTTTTAATCAGAATTCTCAAAACCCAAAAATTCATCTCCAGAGCTAAATGAAGAATCACTTAGAGCCTCTTCTTCAGAAACTGAGTCTTCGTATAACAAATCATCCTCTGTTCCATCAAGTGAGTTACTAATTCCACATTTCTTAAACGACTTTACAACTGTCTCATGTTTCACAGCATTCCATGAAGTTTTGACCACTTCCTCCTTCCTGATGGTGTCACTTCAAAATCTCTAGACTGCATCCAACTGTTCCATTTCTCCTTCATGAATCCTTTAAATGGTTTATTAATGCAAACATCTAAAGGTTGAAGCTGACTCGTTAGGCCACCTGGAATTACAGCTATTTGAGTTTTCAGTTGGTTCATTTTATTTTTCACAGCTTCTGTTTTGTGACTCCGAAACTGATCCCATACTAGCAAGGCAGGTTTCTTTAACAGTCCACCAGGACGCCTGGACCACACATTATCTATCCACAACTTCATCCCCCCTTCATCCATCCAGCCCTTTTGATGAACGTGCACAAACACACCTTTAGTCAGTTTTTCCTTGGGCGAGGTTTTCCTTTTGAAAATCAAAAGAGGCGGCAATTTTGTTCCATCGGCACAGCAAGACAACACGACTGTATAATGCGTTTTCTCATGTCCACAAGTTTTAACAACAACACTTTTTGCACCTTTGGAATCTATTGTTTTGTTTGAGGGTACATCGAACGTCAGTGGGACCTCATCCATGTTTCCTATTTGTGAAAGTTCAAAATTTTCTCTTTTTCTTGCATTAATGACAAATTTATGAAACTCGATAATCTTGTCTTCATATTCTATTGGCATCTTTTGTGCTATTTTTGTTTTAGTCCGCATACGTAGGTCATTTCTCTTCATAAATCTGGAACACCATGATGTTGATCCTGTAAAATCAGCGATGCCTCTGTTAGTAGCAATCACTCTTGCTTGTTGAATAGTCATTTTTGTGGAAACTGAAAATCCCGAGCCTCTGTGGTCTAATATCCAAGTTTTTAATTCTTCTTCTAGTTCCGGCCATTTTACAATTCCATGTCGCAGATTGTGTTTACTACGCATAGCTTTTTGTAGGTCCTCTTCCTGTCTTCTCCAAGTTCTTATCATCTTTTCAGTTGGTGGTGATCCGAAATTCCTCTCTGCTGCCCTGTTTCCGTGCTCTTTGGCATACGCAATCACTCGTACCTTGAATGCAATATCATAGCAGAATCTGCGTTGTTTATGAGCCATGTTCTGCCACTTACTCATCCACTAACCCTTTTCGCCTTCCCGTATGGACTCCTTGGACAATGGTCGTAAGATGGACTGATGACCCAACCCTACGTCTTTCAATTGTTTCCGCTACGCTATATGCACTTCATTTGTTTCCGCGGCCAAGTCCGAGAATTTTTGCGGTCGTGGAACCGCAACGCCGAGCTATGAAGTGGCCCTGAGAGTCAGATATGGCCGATAGCGCTTTATTAAAACTCATATAGTAACGAAGAATGCGGATATACCGCCAGCGTACACACCTGGGGAGCTTAGCTTAAAGTCGGGAGTTGCACCATTCACATTCGAAAGGAATACACGATTTCATCAGCTTTCGCCCAATCGAATAACGCTACGGACCAGCAGCTTGTTGTTGAAATGTGATCACGCATGTGCACATTGGATGAATCGTAACTTTAGATGTCGGTGGATTTGAACTCTATTTTACTGGAATGATCCCTCTTTCAGTAATGAAGCAAAAAATATATCACGCAACTTTTTTTACAGAACAGAAAAAATTTATGGAAACGATTTATTCGAAACCACTTTTTAGCAAAAAAACAAAATGCAATAGAATACTTATACATGTATATTAATATAAACCAGAAGTTTTAGACAGACTGAAATTTCAACTCATAATTTTGATTACCGGCGCATAAGACGCACCCCATATTTTAGGCGTATTTCGATGGAAAAAAAGTGCGTCCTATACGCCGGCAAATACGGTAAATATGTCATTAACAGGATGCATAGCATTATTAAATGTACTCACATGACAGTTTAAAATGATAAAATCATTTGTGGAATTCCACTCGTTTCACCGGTAACTACTTACTCGCAATAAATTTAGAATCCACTTGCCTGCTTACAGGTGAAAAACACATATTGTAGGTTTCTCAGCGCTTCCCTTGGCAACGCAATCTGGCAAAAATAGCATCGCGGAGGCAGGAGTAGAAGGCCGAATGACGTCATGTTGTCACGGCAACTGCACGTAAGTGACGGAAAACTTTCAACCAAAGTCAAGTTCTTTACATCGCTAGTCGCACCATCCAAATGACTCGGCCGATGCTCGCAGTCAATCCAGCCACACGAACTGACTGAACGTGCATACGTAAAATCAAAATACAATGCTTCATCTTCGCAATATATTAAAATAATTAATATAAAGTAAACAATTATTTAAAATAAACATGTATTTTTCGATTAAAATAGGTGAAGTGGCACTTCACTTATTTCACCTGAATAGCTGCCACTGAGGCATAGCACTCTACTAATTTTTTACACAGAAATTGGATATGGATATCCCAGTTAAGTTTACTGTCTAAATGAAAACCTAAGATCTTTACAGCAGTAAGTTCATTATGAGTTTCTTTCAAACTGAATGAAAATTTATAAGTTTTATTTCCATTCAAGAATAATTTGTTAGCTGTAAACCATTTGGTTACATTATCTAAATTTTCATCTGCTATTCTCCATGCTTCGTCATATTCCTTATGGCTGTGAATGAGAGTCATGTCATCGGCATATAAACTGGTGCATTATTTTGATTGTTACAAAGGTCATTAATATATACGATAAATAGAAATGGACCTAAAACTGATCCTTGAGGAACACTATGTTTAACCTCCAATAAATTGGAGTCTCTATCCATATATGATAGTATTTGTCTCCGATCCACTAGATAGGATGACAAACTTTTCAATACAGTGTTTCTAAGCCCGTACTTGTAAAAAAATTTTATTTAAGTTACAATGTGAAACCGAGTCAAAAGCCTTACTCAGGTCACATAAAATTACAGCAGTGTAGTCTTTGTTTTCAAAGGCTTCATTTATGGTATTTAAAATAGTTTCAACCAGAGCCGTCTCTAGGATCCGCGGGGCCCCGAGCGAGAGGGTTTTCACAGAAAAGTCAAATTTCTCATTTACTTACAATTTTATTTTTATTTTCAAGTTTACATTAATATTAGTCAGTATTATTATTAGTATTTTTCAGTATAATTATTAGTATTATTCAGAAATATATAAACAAATTTTTAAAACCAGTAATTATTAAGGGTTACACAAATTAACAAAATAATAACCAGCTCACTACAATTTTAAAAGTTTACTTTTCTAGCTTTGATATGTGAAAATCTGTCGATTGTTGTTGATTTCTCAATCATATCAACTTCCTCGTGTTCAATTGACAAAAGAGATAATCCAGTCAGTCTCTCTTGTGACATCGTCGATCGTAATTTTTCATTAATTTTAGTTTTGAAAACGACCTTTCAGCTGATGCAACCTGTCACTGGCATTGTAAGAATTATCCTACAAAGTATTTCTATGTTTGGATATATTTCCTGCAATCTATTTTTGTGTAAGAACGTCAAAATATCAATTATGCTATGATCTTCTGGCACAACTGTTGATAACATTCTTAACTCTTCACTACGTTCAATTCCATCTATGTCGCTCTCTGAACTTCCTTCATCCTTCAAAACTTTCTCTATATCGCAGCAGACTTTCTGTAAATTAGATAAATCCCAATTTTTAATTTGGCTTATGCTGTTCATGAAACCAAACCTAGAAATGTACTCACTGTACTGATCAAAACGCCACGACAGAGAGGTCAGTTCCATGTCTATTACTCGCAGAAAGAAATCCGTACTAAACCTCTTCTTCGAGTTTTCCTGTGCATCATCCTCTCTTGTGCAATCAGAATGTCTCCTTTTACATTTTTAGAAAACTCTATATCAATTGACATATCATTGGCGACTCTTTCGGCTACTAATACGGCTTGATTAAACCCTTCATTTCTGTATATATTTAATGATAACTTCAAAGCATCCAGATGTTTAACTGCAATATCCAACGGAATTTGAGCAGATTGTAGAACCTTACTTTATTTACAGTTAGTAATATGTCACACCAAACAGTAACAGATAAGATAAATTCAAATCTGTTTAATTCATGGGAAAGGAGTGAATTTGCCTCGCTTTTTGTCTTCGGATCTTTACAAACTTCAGCTACCTCAAGTAAAGCATTTTTGATTTTTGGTAAATGAAAGCGTACGGCTTTTATGCTTTCGAGTCGGGACTCCCACCTAGCGCTAGACAAAGGTTTTAGAGATATATCTGTATAATTCTTTAAGATACTCCATCTTGCCGGTGAAACTGCGAATAAAGTATACAATCTTTGAATTATACCAAAAAATGACACCGCTCGTGGACAAGAATGAGCCATATCACTAAGGACCAAATTTAAGTTGTGTGCTCCGCATGGCATGAAAAAAGCTTTAGAATTTAAACTTAAAATTCGTGCTTGAACTCCTTGTTCATGACCTTTCATATTCGCACCGTTATCATACCCTTGCCCTCTGCAATATTTCAGTGAAATTTCCATATCATCTAATTCTTTCAGTAGAGCTTGGCTAAGTCCTTTTCCTGTAGTATCTGTGACTTCAAGAAAGTTTATGAAGTGTTCAACTACATCTGCATTTCTGTTTTCAATATGAACTATTCTTAGAATTACGCCATTACGCCAACGCTGTTTTTCTTTTTGGTATAAATCTTGGTTTATGCTATCAATAAAAGTCCCTTTATTTTTTCTCTGCGCATATTTCTGCCATTCTTGGAAGCTTCTCATATGTGTTAAAGATTTATCATGCTCACTTAACTTATTTCCAACATTCTTCCATTGACTAAACCCCTCAGACGCCAGTGCCGACTTTGACTCTGATGATGGAAACAGTTTACAGCAGAGACAAAAGAAGACATCTTTTTCTTCAGAATAAACCAACCACGTCCTTCTCACTTTCTCCCCATTTTTCAAAATCCTATAAAAATGGTAGTCAGAAAAGCATCTGTGCTCTGAGTTGCGTGGATAATTCTTCAGTGTACTTCGGACCCATTTCTACTATAAGATCCCTATGAGGAGTAATAAATGTAGGCCATGTACGGGGTCTGACGTAAAATTAAAATTTTCAGGGCTTACAGCAAGGTGACTGTGACTAATATTTATGGAAACGTTATTCACATCACGGGAAGAAAAGGATGGCATACTCGGTGATGGAGTCTCAATGAAATTGATGTTTGGCAAATTGCTGTTCACTGTCACTATTTGTTGACACCTCGATTCCTACGTCTGAAGAAATCAATGCTTTACTTTCACTTTTACCCGATATGACGTCACTTAGTGCTGAAAAGGTCTTGATGAACTTTTTTAATGTTCCATTTTGTATCTTCAATTGTTCTTGTACTTCTTTCACCCTTTTTCCTTTTTGTGATCCACTCTTGTATTTTCTTCCTATATCTCTCTCGCTGGAGTCACTCATTTTTTCGTGATGGGATACTATATAATGAATATAAATATGCGAATTTTATTTTAAAAGTCGTATAAAAAGAGTATCATATTCTTATATTACAATAATGAAGAGATATCGGTACTAACCTTTAAAACTAAAATGCTGAACTCATTTCCCAGACTACGGCCAAAACTTCCAAAGAATAAAAGGTTCACTATTTAACAGAGGTAGCATTCTAAATTAATTTAAATGGCCCATGAGTACGCATACTGAAATATTAAATAATATAAATGAATGCACTAACCTTCTATGTTAATGTCAAATTCTTCATGAAAATGTCTAATAAATCCAGGTGCTCTTTTGTTTGCAGATAAAAGATTCACGCGCCACAAGAAAACGTTCTCACAGTTGATGTTCCTTCTACCACAGTTTTAGGAGAACTGAGGAGATGCGTTTCACTATTTTCCTAAGTTCCAAAAAGCCACCAGAGCTGCAAGCAATAAACCGAACCGAATGTGGCTGAAAAACTGTGCCCTCACCCTCGGTTTTTCGCATATCCCTTCTGAATTCTACTATCCGGGATAAAGTGCCGCTATGCGCATTCTGCACTATTTTTCGGTGGACAATCCCGTTAGGGAAAAGGAAATGAGTCTGCAGGAGAGCCTCGAAGCTCGGGCGGCACTTCTTACTTTGTAAGTGGCATTGACCTTGTTGAAGGCAAGATAAGAATTTTATTGTGCTTGTCTTCCCTTTCTCGAAAGGAATTAGAATATGGAAAAGCAGGCAAGATGTCCGAAAGAATGCCTGGGAAACGGCGTTGTCAGGGTCTATGTCGTTGTCTGCCAGATGTTTTCAAAGGCCGAATTTTGCGAAATGACGCCCTCATGTCAGTCTTGCAGGAAGGGACATTGCTTTCTCCTAATTCTTGGACGAAGCGGTCGCATCGCCGACTCCTCTATCCCCAAGTTCATGCATTGTATCCACTTTTTTCGTGGTTTCCCAAGAGGAGATGTTTCTTGAGATTCTCCAGAGAATTCATTGAGAAGCAATATTACCGAATTATTTAAAAAAATGATATTCTTGATAATCTAGAATATGAAATAACAAATTTTAATGAGAATTTTCGATGCAGAATTTATCGAGCATAATCTCTACTAGAATTCCTCCTAGGCGCAGGGCCTCCCATAGACGCGGGGCCCGAGGCGACTGCCTACCCAGCCACCCCCTTCAGACGGGCCTGGTTTCAACTGCTGTAGTTGTTGATCCTCCAGTTCTATAACCGAACTGAGTGGGCATTAAGAATTTATTCTCCTCAAAATATGACATGAGTTGGTTTTTCATTAGTGTCTCCATTATCTTTGATAGGATGGGGACTACTGCCACTGGCCTGTAATTCCCAAGTTCATCCTTGGAACCATCTTTAAAAATTGGTGTAATTTTAGCGACTTTTTATGCCTGTGGAAATATGCCCTCCTTTAAATATCTATTTATCAGCCAACTTAATGGTAGAGCAATAACCTCAATTATCTGCTTTACCAAGTTGTTTGAAAACCCAAAGATGTCTCTGCTGGATGAACTTTTAAAGTCTCTGACGATTTTAATTACATATAGTGGAGTAACAGTACTCAATTCTGAAAATAAATTATTGACATTAATGGTTCCCATCAAATCTGGAGCATTGATAGTGGATTCTACCATGCTATCTCAAATAATGTCTATAACTTTATTAAAATAGTCATTGAAGTCGTTAGGTTTAATGTTGACATTTATTTGAATGTTTTGTAAACCTACTTCTTTTTTTACAGCTTGCCATGCAGCTTTGCATGTATTATTTGCCTGTTTTATGAAAGTATTATTATTTTCTATCCTTTCTTTTTGTATTGCTTTTTAAATTCATAATAACTTTTCTTTGACTGTTCTGTTTTCTTATGTTTATATAAAAAGTGTAAAGACAATAATCTATCTCGCATATCCATCAACTTGTTTGAAAAGCATTTCTTGGATGTATAAGAATGAAAAGATTTTATCTTTTTCAACTTACAATTAGACGGAAAACTATGATTGTAGCCATCAATTAACAAGTTATGAAACAGATTAAAATCCTCATTGACATCTCTACATTTAAATATGAGATCCCAGGGCGTTCCTGCTAATATATTCTGAAAGTTAAGGATACCACTTGAGGTTATTGCCCTGAACATACTAAGATTTTGTACCTTTTTATTTGAGATTTCCCTCACCTCTATTTCCATTCAGACTAAAAGGTGATCTGATATCAAAGGATTATCTGTTCCTATTCTATATGTATTCTTATGAATATTTGTTAATATATTGTCTAAACAAGTATTTCCCCTTGTAGGTAAGCGATTCGCACAAAATAAATTGTATGACCTTAGTAAATTTTCAAAATTATATACATTTCTTTATTGACCTATGACATCTAAATTTATATCCCCACAAATAATTATTTTCTTAGCAATACGTTCAATTTGCATGCAGACATTTTCCATCAATTCATAAAACTTTTTGATGTCACCACTGGGCGATCTGTACACACTAACAATAATTATATCAAATTCCACAAGATAGACAGTGGTAAATTCACCATGCTGTTCACTACTATATTTACTTATATTGATTTCTTGAAAGCAGAACCTCTTACTTATGTAAGTGGCCGTCCCACCATTTTTGAGGTGACTCCTGCAATACACACTACCCTTCACAAAATCAGGTATATTATACAAATCTTCTTCCTCCTTGCGTAACCAATGTTCACAAATACACAAAACATGAAAGTCCTTCTTCTGTAAATATAATTCGAGTTCTAACATCTTGTTACAGATACATTGAATATTCAAGGATCCTATTCATAGTTTTTTCGGTTTTATTATGCCGCACTGACCCCGGGTAACTCTTTTATCACTCGAAGTACTTCTTAGGTCATCACTATCACTTGCTTGCTTAGCGTTCTCATGTTTTGGGATTTCATTATTTGAGTTAACCGTCTCGTCGCATTGCTCTGTGTAGGAGTTATTTGTCACAGTTGTAAAGTCACTATTTTCCTTAACCAACGTTGCATTCACTCGAGGATGTTTCAGGAAGTAAAAGTGCTTTACCGAAACACCATATGGCCTGTTGGAGCTTTTAAATAACTCATCACAAAGCTTGAAATTGGCCCCCACCTTAAAGGAACTGTAAGCACCATTTGTAACAATTTTTCACATGTAAAACTATTTCCTGGGAACGTATTCCCTAGGTGTGCAATGATATCACTCGGATTCGTCTGACTATGAACCCTACCAACCAATACCCACGCTTGGCGAGGAACACCCGTGAATTTACTTTCAGAGTTTGTATTTTCAACAGAGCCGTAGAAGAGTTTTCTTCCATTTCCTCTTTTTTTCTTGAATACTACTTGGGTGAATCCATCTTCCTCATTTTCGGCAGTGGCCTCTTCACTGGGAGAACTTCTCTTGAGTTGTTTATTTTGGTCTGAGTGGTCGCGAGCAACTATCTTCTCTTCAGTAATACTAGCTGTCTTTCCATCTTGGCGATCTTCACAGTTTTTAATATTACCTTTGTTAACAGGCGATTTCTCTGATGAACGTTCAATCCGTGTGAGTCTCACTTGTAAATCCTCTAAAGTTTTGAGGATAACTTAGATGGAATTATCTGAGTGATCATTTCGTTCTCCAAGACAATGGTACAACCAGCGAGGCAAGCATCGCATTTCCAAAAAAATAGATCTGTTGCTCTTAATTATCATGAACTCATTTACTGACAAACCAGTACAATTTCTATGAAATATCATGGTACATCTTCCATCGCAGGATATGCTATTCTCATTATAAATGAAATTTTTACACTCGTGACATGATGCCGAAACTTTGCATTCTGCCATCTTAGCTCTAGTTTAGTAATACCGTTCCAATAGTTTAACAAGTGTTCGGTTTGTAATATATTCCATTTCATACACTGTCGATAATTTGTTCTCTGAGACAACGATACAACCAGCAAGGCAAGCATCATATTTCCAAAAAATAGATCTATTGCTCTTAATGATCATGAACTCGTTTACCGACAAACCAGTACAATTTCTATGAAATATCATGGTACATCTGCCATCGCAGGATATGCTGTTCTCATTATAAATGAAATTTTTACACGCGTGACATGACGCTGAAACTTTGCGTTCCGCCATCTTAGCTATAGTTTAGTAATACCGTTCTGATAGCTTAACAAGTGTTCGGTTTGTAATATATTCCATTTCGTACACTGTCGATAATTAACTATCAGATAGGGCTAAATGTACTTGAAAGGACAAAATCAATAAATTTTCATCTTTCTAAAAATTTAACAACCGGCTCGCAAATTCTGAGAAAAATTAACAGCTGCCTCGAGCGAGCCGGCAGGAGCCAGCTTCAGCTCATCACTGGCTGTTAGTAATTACGGCGACAAATAAACACAGACGACCCACACCTGTGGTCTGTTTACAAAATGCTTTACATAGAGCAGAACCATTTGCATAAAGCATTTCTATGTTACACTTTGTTTATAAGGAATGTATATGCCACATAATATAAGTGTACAAACAAGCATTTTTAACATTTGAAATTTTTACAATTTCGTAATGTTTCCATCGGTTTTGTCCAAACAGATATAACCATGTGAAATTTTAAGCTCATCTGAAAGTGCCTTATAATTTTTATCATTGTATGGGACAATAATGGGGCAAAACAGCCCCAAAAAATTGAAATTTTTAGAATTTCGGAGTTTTTCCTCAGTTTTGATCAAAAACCTAAAATGGTGCCAAATTTCAAGACTAAGTCATTTGGAACGGTCTCGTAATTATTATCCTCATACGGTGCAAAAAGCAATTATGGGCCCCTCGAATGCTGTAATTGGAGAAAGCTACGTGCTTTATTCACGCTCTAACTACCACTGTAAATGTGATCATGAAGACATCATAGTGTAGATAAAATGTTGCAAATTATCTAGCATATTTTAAAACTATACATCATTGTAATACAAGTGCACTCTAGAGCCATCTAGAAGCAATACATCAAACTAAATTTAAAAAACTTCTAGTCAAGACATAGCTCTTCCTCATTTTGACTATTGTGACACTGTCTATCTTGATGCCAATCAGGAATTATCCAAGAAACTTCAAAGAGCTCATAACTCCTGCATTAGGCACATTTTTAATATGAAAAGAAGTGATCACATAAGTGCTGCCTTCAATCGATTAGGATGGCAAACTTTGGAAGACAGGAGGAAAATCCACATCCTAATGACTTTAAAGCACATTCTCACCTTTTCATCTCTTCACAGTACCTTGTCACTAGTTTTTAATTTCCTAAACTCTATCCACTCAGTGAACACTCGAGGCTTGTCCAAATTACTCATTCCAATGCATCATAGCAGCATTTACAATAAGTCTTTCACTGTCTCTGCCTGCAAACTTTGGAATTTCCTTCCTAATAATATCTTCTCCACCAATAATTTAAACAATTTCAAAAATAACTGCACAAACTTCATCGTCAGTAGCAAACACACTTAGCTCACTTCTCTAAATCAATCTCCTCATTCTCATCTCCTCTATCAATTTCAATGCATTCTGTCTCATCAGTGTGGAAATGGTCGTATGTTAGAAGCAAAGCAAAATTTGTATACTACCTTAAGAGTTAAAACAACTATTCTTGTAAATACTTCTCTGTAAATTCTAAACAGTTAGGTGGAAGAAGAGGCTGTGTAGCCTCAACCTTGCCGTTAAAAGTAAATAATAAAAAATATGATGAATCTGGGTAAGAGCTTGAGATTCATACACAAGTCCACACACACTTCTTTAATTCTCGACATTGTTGATCCAATGGGCCTGGAAATTATACTGCCTAGTTAGTTAATGGAAACTGCGACAACTACAGATAAATTTGTTATTTTTTCAGTACCTTCGGACATTAGTTAACACCATAATTATTAAACGGACATGTTAATCAAAATCACAGTGAATATAATAAATATATGATAATTTCAAAAACACTGGGGAAGAATGGGTCAGTGACTAAGAATTTCTTGGCTTTTGTGATAGTTAAAAAGTTCCTTTATAATTTTCATATTAAACTAAATATCTTGCAATGTACATCGGTATCATTATTTAATATTTTTTTTATTTACGTATATTCTTCAAGATATCATCGAGAAAACCTATGTGAATAGGTGCCTGGCCAGCATTTAATATCAGGCCAACTTTTGGGGTCGACATCTGTGGAGGTACACCAGTTATAGTGTACCCACGTATAAGACAAACCCTGATTCTTAGTCCAAATTTTTTGGGGAAAAAGTGCATGTTATACACAGGTATTTATGGTATGTGGGAGTGATTGTGAGCAATCAATATTATTTCTTCTACATCTTGCCTGAGGCCATTGAGAGTTTTTTAAATCACTTTCCATCATATATAGAGAGGGTGATTACACACTCCTCAAAGTGAAAGGTGAATCAACTCATAAAATGAAAAGGAGTCGTATACATCAGGTAAAAATACAAGGAGACTACAGATACAGACCATTTCAAATGCTCAAGAAGCTTGATTAATTGTTTCAAGCCTTGAACTGAAAAATATTCTTAATGCAGTGAAACAGGGTAAACCCTCTTCAGTAAGCATATAGTAAAATTCTTATTTGACATTTCTGTGTTTAAAAGAATTAGCATATATTCCGGCGTATAAGTCGACCTTTGAAGTCGAAAAAAATTTTCTAAAACTTAGGGTCGACTTATACGCCGAACATAAAAATGTGAACCTTAAATTAAAAATGAATAACATCGATATTTAAGAAGACCGTTGATATTTCGGTGGAGGTGATCACTATTTTGAATCAGCTGTTGCAGTATTTACATTTTATGGCATTTACCGTATTTACTCATGTACCCTGCGCACATTTTTTCCCAAAACGCCAAGGAAAAAAGCAAGGTGCATGTCTTACACGAGGATTTCTGAACAGGTTATGTAAATTGTGAGTATTGATAGTAAATTCTCTGCAATATGCTTGCCTCTATGTTTATATTCGTAAAAGACGTCAAATTCTACGAAGTATAGGCGTATTTATGTGACCAAGAAAACATGTAAGACACCCGTGCTGCAGGCAAAAACTCGCTTAAGCAGGCAGAAAGAATACGCCGACTAACTGATAACTATAGTTCAATGACTACTGAGGGTTTGCCGGCTTGAGAATAGGTAGGTTCAAATTTGGTCCTTTTCCCTCATCCACTTCAGGGAATTCGGAGTGGTGAAATTTTGTTGCGAATGAAACATTTCATCCTTCGAAAGGAAGATGGATATCCACATCTCAAGTGTTTGGCTGGTTTGTTCCTAACCTTCCAATATTTACTCATGAGACGATAAGCAAAAAAACTCCCCATCCGCGTAGGGAAGTTCCCGTTTATAGATGAACAAATATTTCGTGAAGCTCCGCATCGGTGCGTAATATTACGTCAAAAACAGAAGCGGGGATGAAGTTGCGTAATATTCAACAAAAACAGTTAAGGGGTTAACAAAAGAGGACTATCGGTGAGGAGATTTCTGCTAGTATCGTCATAAAGAGATCATCCAATAAATTGCATCACGTAGAAGGGAGAAAATGCTTAACTTGAGCGGAACTTGTTTCAGGGATTGGGAATCGGTGACTTTAAAAAGACTTATTTTGGCTCAAATTAATTTTTTCCCTCCCAAACGGCCTAAAAATAGGAGTGCCCGGGTTATACTATGAGTAAATACGGAATTTTAGAAGATTTATAATAATTAATTTTAATACTGTATTTACGTAATCCTCATCTTCGTGTACCACGTGCACCCCTATTTTTGGACCAGTTTGAGGAGGAAAAAATAAATTTGTACATTAATAAGTTGATGTCTACGGCAGCGGAAAATTAGAAAAAAATCAAAAAAATGTGGGGATTCCCTGTAGGTGTGTTCTCTCCATGGTTCCCTCTAAGCTGCGCGGCTGCGTAGCAGTTTTTGAAGTGCCTCGCACTAAATTTTTCAAGGGCGCACGATTGTATGTGCATATCCGTGCACTATCGTCATGTAGGCGTGCATAGCGATATTCATTCCGCCCATGGATGAAATAAATTAGAAGGAACTATGGTTCTCTCCCGGGTTAAAGGAGCATCAGCGGCTCACGATGAATATGGCGAATAGAGATACCAGATGCCAACTTATTCTGGCAAAAAGTGTAGGTAGAAACTGATAGTAAATTTTTAATGACAGAACTGCTTTTCTTGAGTAACAATAATAAACTTAAAACTCAATTAAAAGGTACAGCTTTAATATTGTAAAAATATTACGTCATCTCAATGTTGAAGATGCACACACGGCAGTATGAACAGAGCATTTAAATCCTAAACATTTCTTGGTCATGTAGATACGCATAAACTTCATAGAATTCTTCGTCTTTTGCGAGTATAAACGTAGACGCAAGCATGTTGCAGTAAATTTACTATCGAAACTCGTAATTTTTAAAACTTGGTCAGAAATCTTCACGTATGACCAACATTTTGGGAAAGAAGGTGCTCGGAGTACACATTTGCTATATTTTATTGAATTTTGCCACCATAGAGATCGATCGCGATCACTAGGTATAGTTCCTTTCAATAGTATCATTAGCAGCTGACATCAGTCGAATTATAGGAAACTTTATTTAGTGGGTCAAGCTCTCCAAGAATAAGTTTCTTAATGGTTGAAATTAAAACATCTGTCACATGGAATGCTCAAGAAGAATAGCATGGACTAAACAATATTTATATATATTTTTATTATTGTTTATTTCTGATTTGTTAAAACTTGGATTGTACATGACTTTATGTCTGGAAACGGTGGGGGAAAAGTGGGGGTTGAATTATACGCCAGAATATACGGTACATTTATTTTCTTGCTGGGAAAATTTAAATTCATTTCCAAATAGCACAACTGATACCAACTCCATATGGCTGACTCATGGTATGATTTACAGTGCACATTGGATGTGTAGAAAAACATTCAATAAGAATTGCTTATAAGTGAAAATGCATTTAGTGGACACGTAAACTGGGAGGTACATGTGTGCTTATCATTGTGTTTGAAAATGTTCTATTGTCTTGACATTTAATAAATATTTTTTGTTTTTCTTTCTAGATACATTGTTTTAGGGCCACCTTGGAATCTATAATAGCTAAGAATTGGCCACACTTACGGCGATCGGGGCTAAAGAGTATCAAGTACACTGAAGGATTGCAGTTTTCAGAGTAAGTTTCCTCTCAGTTTTATTTGAGCTACCAATGAATTTGAGCTACCAGATGAAATTTTCTTAATCTCATTGGTCACCTTTCTCCCACTACTACAACTTGGCAAATTCTAACTACAAGCGTAGCTGCAATGGGCATACTATTTTATATGAAATTTATGTTGTATGGATTGAAATTTAACTGAATTAATATAATGATCATTGCAGCAGATATTACAACTTGGAAAATTATGAGATTGTTCTTTAAGTTTAATGTAGTACTTTATGCTTAATTCTGGTTAAAAACCGATTTCTGTAGTACAGCTCATGAAATAAGCATAAGTATAGAGTAAATATGAAACACCATCCTAATGGTCTGATTCGATGATTTTACTGTCAATTAAAAATTGTACAGTCGTTTCTTTGTCTCCAAACATTGGCATAAATTCTTCAAGAGTCTGACATACATACGTAGTTCGATACGTGGCCGTTGTCATTTGCAGTGTCACAGTCAAGAGATGTCATTTCCATTAATCAACAATAAGAAATCCATATTTTACTCTTCCTTGCCCTTATATGATCTGTAAGGTATCGATTATTAACTTTAGTTGGATAGAGGATAACTTTTGCAACAAAAAAGTCCACGAGAGCATATAGCTATGACTTATAATTTAGGAGATAAAAATTCGAGAATGTCCCCTGCCCATGTTATCCAATTAGGGGAATTAGACATCCCTGGAATTGAACTCGGGTTGTTATTTTGCACGATGATTACATATAAGAGTCTTTATATGTGGCACTCTTTAAAATTGAAGGAATGGCTAAAATACATGCAGCCGTTGTCACGTTATTAGACATTATTTGTAGTGTCTTCAAACTTAACTGCTGA
Source organism: Uropetala carovei (assembly GCA_036926305.1). Classification (NCBI taxonomy): domain Eukaryota; kingdom Metazoa; phylum Arthropoda; class Insecta; order Odonata; family Petaluridae; genus Uropetala; species Uropetala carovei. Next base: position 1,274,761 of record JAXCHB010000191.1, read on the forward strand.
CATATATATACCCACATATATTGCTAAAAGCAGTCCCAGTGGACATGTTGATAATCCAGGTATATATGCCAACGTCCACTCATGAAGAAGAAGAAATTGAGGAGATGTATGAACAAATTAACGAGATTTACGAAGAAGACAGAAGAGGAAAGGTAAAGTGCATAATAATGGGAGATTGGAACAGCATAGTTGGTGAAGGACAAGAAGAAAATGTTGTCGGTCAATACGGCCTTGGGAAAAGAAACCGAGGAGGAGAAAGACTGGTAGAATTCTGTGTTAATAACGACTTAGTAGTGACTAATACATGGTTCAGAAATCATAAACGAAGGCTGTACACATGGAAAAACCCAGGAGATAGAATGAGATGCCAAATAGATTACATCCTAGTAAAACAAAGATTCAGGAACAGCATAAAAAATGCTAAGACATTACCAGGAGCAGACATTGATTCAGATCACATCCTTCTAATAGTCGATGTAACTACAAAGCTTAAACAGATAAGGAAAACGAGAAGAGATAGACAGACTTGGGACCTAGAAAAACTGAACGAAAAGAAAGATGCATTCAGCACGAAGTTGGAGGATTGCCTTAGAAATTTGAAAACAAACCGAAGACCGTGGATACAGAATGGGAGGAAATTAAAGCCAGCATCGAAGATATCTTGAATAAAGAGTTTTGGAAACAAGAGAAGGAAATCAGAAAACCATGGATCACTAAGAAAATGCTGAAGAAAATGGATGAGAGAAGAAAATGGAAAAATGTTAACAGTGAAGAAGATAGAGCCAATTATAGACGCATAAACAATGAGTTGAGAAGGGTAACAGATAAAGCTAGGGAAAATTATGTGAGGAAATACAACAGATGGAGAAGTTAGGACGATACGATATGATGTACGCTAGGGCACTGGAGTTAGAAGATAAGAAGCCTAATGGGATTCGTGGTAAAGGAATTATTAATACAGATGGAAAAATAGTCGCAGAACCAAAGGATGTAGCACAGGTATGGGAAGAATACATTAAGGAACTATACAAAAAGCAGGCAGGATTGGTACAAATGGAACTGGAAGAAGAGAATTGCATTGAAGAAGACAACTTGGGACCAAGTATTATGAAAAGCGAAGTAGAAAAGGCGATACTGGAGCTAAAGAAAGGAAAAGCTACAGGCAATGATGGAATACCGGCAGAGATACTTAAAGTCATGGGATTGGAAGGACTAAAGGTAATTACGAAACTAATTAACAAGATTTATGACTCGGGAGTGTGGTCTCAGAATTTCTTAGATGTAACAATGATCCCTCTAACGAAGAAGCCAAAGGCAATGCAGTGTAAAGACTACAGAACGATAAGCCTACTGTCACACACTTCGAAGATCATCACAAGGATTCTTAATAAAAGACTAGAGAAAAAGGACGAAGAAATGCTAGGGGAAGATCAATTCGGCTTCAGAAAAGGACGAGGAACCAGAGATGCTATCGGTGTAGTGAGAATCATATCAGAAAGGGCAATAGAGTACAGCCAAGATTGCTGCGTATGTTTCGTCGACTGGAAGAAGGCCTTTGATAGAGTAAATTGGGTACTGCTGATGAGGATATTAAAAGATATAGGTGCAGACTGGAAAGACAGGAGACTGATCAGGAATGAAGTTGTAAAGGTCAGGTTGGAGAATACGGACATCAGCGGAGTACATTTCGGTAGAGAAGTAGGACAGGGCTGCTATCTATCGCCAATTCTATTCAATATATCTGGAGAGAAGCTAATGCAGGAAGCGTTAGAAGGTACGGGAGATTTCAAAATCGGAGGAAGGATTATAAGAACAGTGAAATACGTGGACGATCAAGTACTTCTAGCAAGAAAGGAACTCCAGAAAATGATAAATAGACTAGTGATAACTCCTGCTAACGGGAAATATAAAGCAGGAAATCTGCAAGAGGTTGATAAAATGGTATGTTTGGAGTATAGATTTGTACGGAGCAGAAACATAGATGCTAAGGAAAAATGATATTAAATACTTGGAAAGCTTCGAAATGTGGACATGGAGAAGAATGCTGAAGATAAAGTGTACATGGAGAACAATGCTGAAGATAAAGTGTACATGGAGAAGAATGCTGAAGATAAAGTGTACATGGAGAAGAATGCTGAAGATAAAATGGACAGATAGGGTGAAAAACGAGGAAGTACTACAAAGAATAGGAGAGAAGTGAACAATTATACAGACTATCAGAAAGAGGAAGGCGAACTGGATTGGACATTACCTGAGGAGAGAGTGCATGATTAAAGAAGTGCTAGAAGGAAAACTGGATGGAAAAAGAGAAAGAGGTAGGAAAAGGTTTCAGCTGACTTGAAAGGGAAAGAGAGCTATCAAGACATGAAAAAGACTTCGGAAAATAGGAGTACAGTAAAACTTGTATATTACTTATTTGAGAGGACTGACTCATTGCTTCGATATAAGCATGACTTCATTGTATACGAGAAGCATGGTTTTTGGCCTATACATCCCATATAACACGTAGACACATACAGTAAAAGCTGTGCTATCCGGCTATTTAGAACCAGCCACCCTTAGATATCGGCAATTACACAAATACAATTCATTTTATATTTCTTTTTCTTTTTTTATGAATTGTATTTGTGTACTACAACTTCCACTTTAAAATTTCTTAATATATAAGATGTATATATTACGTATTTACTCTGTATACTTCTGGAACCCTGAGTATGCATGGCGTTTTTGTTTACGTAAGCCATTTGCGTTATCTAGATGTTTTGGTGTACTTCTACAATTTCCAGTTTTATCGCTTTTTATTATTAAAAGCATTACCCATCCATTGAATATGGCATCAAAATAAATACCTAAAAGTAAGGGACAGGAGAGAAAAAGTTGTTTTAATGCCAACACAGAAGCTGGAGCTGATCAAACGAATGGAAAAACCATAGCAAAAGAATTCAACATCGGATCTTCCACGCTTTACGATATCAAGGCCCTTAAGGCTAAATTAATGAAATTTGTATCATCTTCTGATTGTGAGACGAGTAAATCAATTAATAAACATCATACGCTTCATAAGTCAAAAATGGAAGAACTGGATAAAATATTATATTACTGGTTTTCACAGAAATCTTCAGAAGAATTAAATAATTTCGTCCTTTTCTAATAGAGTAAATAAAGATAAATGAGAAAGATATAATCCAATAAATTCACTTTTGGAAACAGGTTCACTGTTGTACTTCCCAAACTTCCCCGATGCCCTAACTTTTCAATAGTCTTTTGTTTTGCATGTAAGCGTAGCAATGTTATTGATGGGCGAATCGACTAATAGAAAAAATCGATTGATAGTCGAATTGCCGACCAAAAAAATCGACTAATTAGTCGATTTATTAGTCAGTTTTCAGTGTCACACATCTGACTAACGATATTAGTCGGTTAAGATTAGTCGTTTTCCAGCGCTATCTGCACGTCCAACTAACAATATTAGTCGGTTAAGATTAGTCGTTTTCCAGTGCTATCTGTCCGGCCAACTATATAACGATATTAGTCGGTTAAGATTAGTCGTTTTCCAGCGCTATCTGTACTGCCAACTATATAACGTTATTAGTCGGTTAAGATTAGTCGTTTTCCAGCGCTATCTGCACGGCTGACTAACGATATTAGTCGGTTAAGATTAGTCATTTTCTAGTGCTATCTGTACGGCCAGCTATATAACGATATTAGTCGGTTAAGATTAGTCGTTTTCCAGTGCTATCTGCACGGCTGACTAACGATATTAGTCGGTTAAGATTAGTCGTTTTCCAGTGCTATCTGTCCGGCCAACTATATAACGATATTAGTCGGTTAAGATTAGTCGTTTTCCAGCGCTATCTGTACTGCCAACTATATAACGTTATTAGTCGGTTAAGATTAGTCGTTTTCCAGCGCTATCTGCACGGCTGACTAACGATATTAGTCGGTTAAGATTAGTCGTTTTCCAGTGCTATCTGTCCGGCCAACTATATAACGATATTAGTCGGTTAAGATTAGTCGTTTTCCAGCGCTATCTGTACTGCCAACTATATAACGTTATTAGTCGGTTAAGATTAGTCGTTTTCCAGCGCTATCTGCACGGCTGACTAACGATATTAGTCGGTTAAGATTAGTCGTTTTCCAGTGCTATCTGTCCGGCCAACTATATAACGATATTAGTCGGTTAAGATTAGTCGTTTTCCAGCGCTATCTGTACTGCCAACTATATAACGTTATTAGTCGGTTAAGATTAGTCGTTTTCCAGCGCTATCTGCACGGCTGACTAACGATATTAGTCGGTTAAGATTAGTCGTTTTCCAGCGCTATCTGCACGGCTGACTAACGATATTAGTCGGTTAAGATTAGTCATTTTCCAGCGCTATCTGCACGTCCAACTAACAATATTAGTCGGTTAAGATTAGTCGTTTTCCAGCGCTATCTGCACAGCTGACTAACAATATTAGTCGGTTAAGATTAGTCGTTTTCCAGCGCTATCTGCACGGCTGACTAACGATATTAGTCGGTTAAGATTAGTCATTTTCTAGTGCTATCTGTACGGCCAGCTATATAATGATATTAGTCGGTTAAGGTTAGTCGTTTTCCAGGGCTATCTGCACGTCCAACTAACGATTTATTCGAATAAAATTAGTCGTTTTCCAGCATTATCTGCACGGCCGTCTAACGATATTATTCAGTTGTTAGTACCAACTCATCTGAACAACAACGTTATTCTAAATAATTCAGTCTGTTGTAGAACTTTGAAAGTAAAATACAAAAATGAAATGTAGTTAGGAGTATATAATTTAGTTTCCTAGTTATTTAATCTACTTTACATGGGTGAGGTTGAGGCTTTAAACCCCAATCTTCCATATAAACTCATATAAAGATATATACATATAAACTTACAAAAACAAACAAAAGATACAACAATGAAACGGAGTTACACATATATAAAATTTGTAAATATATGATGTGAAAAAATAATTTCAAAGGAATGCAAAAAATACCTGAAATAAGACAATACGAATTATACAAAATTACTAGAACGTCCTACAGTATTTGTAAGTAATTTTAAAAGCAATGAAAAATGCAAGACAAAATATTCTATACCAGTTTCTATGTGGGTGGAGGTGCAAGGCACCAAAATATCACTAATTTTCCTCTGTTCCGACTGAAGCTCTCCTATTATGTTCCTTGATTGTCCTATGGCAGGGGTTCTCAAGCTTTTTTGGCCACGGAAACCTTATATTCAAATATTTTTTTCCCGCGGAACTCCAAGAGATGGTAAGCCGAATCGCAATAAAATTAACTTTATAATACTCTAATAGTCATTTACATAGTTTATGTATCCTACATTATACAGTTTAGAAGTGAGTTGGAAGTGGATGAAAACGACAGATAAAATTGAAAATTCGAATAAATTCATTAGACGGCCGTGCAGATAGCGCTGGAAAACGACTAATCTTGACCGACTAATATCGTTAGTTTGCCGTGCAGATAGCACTGGAAAACGACTACAAAATCCGACCAATCTTATTTGAATTAGTCGTTCTTGAATTCATTCGGATGTGAAACGACTAATTAAATCGACTAATTAAATCGACTAATTCTAAAAAATCGATTTAGTCAGTTTTTTGAAATAATCGACTTAGTCGATTATTATTAGTTGGTTTTGCCCATCACTAAGCAATGTATGAAATAAGAATGGGTAAATAGTATCTAGATCTAACTACGTGCGGAAGAATTAAAATGGAAAATGCAAACCCCATGCATAGTTATGTTTGGGGAGTACGATAGTGAACCTGAGCCCAATTTTGTTTGGTTATGCGTAATTTGCAATGTCAAAATCGAAAAACACTCCCTTAACTGGCTATTTCTCCTAATCGGCTATCCACAATCCCCAAGATAGCCAGATAACACAGATTTTACTGTATTTGCAGTGAGTAGACTTCAATGCCGTACTTACATATGCAAAGAGATGCTTATCAACTTTGCAGCATGTAAAATGTTCGATTGCTATTACATACGATTTTTTAAATGGCCAATTAATATTAGGTATTATTATGGTCTTTAATTTACATAAAAATTTCACATTTTTAATATCAATTTCAAAACAAAGGGAGCGTGGAAATTCATATGGAAGGGGACCTCTACCAACAAGTGCACGGTAAACGGGCGGAAACTATTAATTACTTATCACTCTGCTCCCCAAAATTCGTTATATATGGGGCATTTTCTGCCACGGGATCAAACATTTGTTCGTTACAGCCGAGAGTTCGTATAATGTGTGTTCGTTACATCCGAGAAATTTCACTAATGCTCTTATAGAGAAGTCCAAGGAACCAAGACATTTCTTCGTTATAGCCGAGATTTCATTTTAGGCGTCATCGTTATAAACGAGTTTTACTGTATATGGAGATCAAAGTTTAACCATGAATAATCACAGACCTGTTAATGGGGCAGACCACCTATTATGATGATATTGCGGTAAATTAATACAAAAGTTGTTAAAAAATGACAATCATGTTGCGTGTTATTTTTTATTTCTGTAGAAAATTGAGAAATGTAAATCAGAGAGATGAAAAGGAAGTATGTATTGTGCACCAACAAAAAAATGAACACTCTTCAAACATTGTACATTTATGCGTTTAGTCCTTTGTTTTTGGTCTTTACATTGTTAAACACTCTGACATTGATCTTACAAGTGTTTTTAACTTTTCTTGCGGTATTTCATCCCATGGCTGAAGGATTACTCTCAGGGCAGATATCAGTTAAAAAATATATGTGAGCAAGATGGAAATTTGCCACCCCTCTGGTTAGTAAAGTGGATGATAATTAACCTCTTCAAGGAGACTGATGCATATGTGGCCATTAAGTTCCATAGTTTATCGATGGAAATTTAAACTTTCAACTGACAGAATATCACTGTATGATAATGTTATTTTTAGGTTTGCTAATCACAAGAAACTAAAAAAACTGCTCATTATCTTAACCCTTAAGAGGTTGCATGGATTTTGTAACATAAGAGGTTGCGCGTGGTCATTTGGACTGCGTTGGAAAAACAGACAAAATATCCAACTTACCAATTGGTTTTTATTTTATTTTTTCAATTTAAAAAACAATTCATTAATATCATTTTTTATTAACATAACTACATTTAATCGGTGGTTAAATTTACAACAAAATTTTTGAAAAAGCTTAAAGAGGAACAGAATACATACTTTGTTGTATGTTAAATTAAATTTAGTTTGAAATAAAAACTGAGCGTGAACTGTAAAGATTGAGAATTTAATAATGATCTTTTAAATTTTATTGAGCTTAATCTTCATCATCTTTCTCTTTCTCATCTTGAATTTTGGAACAGCTGACGCATGAAGTAACTGCATTCTCTCTGCAAATATATTTGAGCACAACACACAAGAGGTGTGGGTCTTCCTGTTTTCTTTCTGGGAACTAAAAGCATATATTCCTGGTCCATAATTCCCCTGTGCTGGCCTTTCTTCCTTAGAAATGTGCGAATTCCCTATTTTTACTTTTAGGCTCCTAGATAGTTTCTCTGTAATGTTGCCCTACACCATCATCGTCTGAATCTTCATCCACAGATTCTGTGGATTTTTCACTGACTGTGCTGTGGTCACTTTCCTCTTAATAGTTCTCCTCTTCATCGGAATCATCCAATCCAGTTATTCCTTCTTCCTCTTCTATTACAATATCCAAAAGGAACCCGATCCCTTCCCCTTTTCTCGCATCAATTTAACTCATGACAAGGAGTACCGTAATTTTCCGATTATAATACGCAACGTATATAATATGCACCCATGTTTTCACGAGTGAAATGTAAAAATTCTCTTATCACTATGTATAATACGCACCTATTTTTTTGTAAAAAATCAGTGTAATTTTACTTGACCATGTGTACTATAGCGACAGTTCTCGCTTTGCGTGAAATAAGATACGTGTGAGAGAGTTTAGAAGAATACCACATTACGTTCTGACTCTCTCATTAAAGATCGCTATGCTGTATAAGAACATTTTGTCCCAATGTCGCCTTTTGTATTATTCTGGTCAGTTGTAATACGAGTTCGCGCTTTGCTGCCAAACTAGATATGTGTGAGAGAGTTTACGAAAATATCACGTTACGCTGTAGAAAAACATTTTGTCTCAATGTCGCCTTGTGTATTAATCTGATCGGTTGGAATACGAGTTCGTGGTTTGCTGCCCTAACTAGATATGTTTGAGAGAGTTTACGAAAATATCACGTTATGTTCTGACCCCCGTTAAAGATCGATATAATATATAAAAATCTCAGTTTCAGTTCGACCTTTGCCGCCTGGCGACATCGTTTACATGAACGTCAAGTCCAGTTCATACAGCCGATCGAGGTGTGTAAAATGTTCTCGGCGACGTAATTTACGTAGACGATGAGCGAAAACACAAGAATGCTGAGGAACTGTTTGAGGACAGTGAGGGGAGTGGAAATGAATTCCTAGGCTGTAGTAATTCTGACAGCTAAAGTAAATAAATAAATATTCTTATTTTTGTTTTGAAAAACAATATTTAAAGGAATGTTATTGAAATGCATTGAGATGTACGATTTATTGGTAAAAACATGTTCGTTATGGAAATGCATTGAAATATACGATTTATTGGTAAAAACGTTCAAAAATATAAATTATTTCCGTACTGAAAAAAGTTGTATGCATTTATAACTCTATATTGTAAACCTTGGGGTTCGCTGGAGACCGGCTGAGGGAAGGTGAGGGAGATTTTGGCAATAAAAGGCCGCTCAAACTTGAGTAACTTTATTCGTCTCTCCACATCCCGCTCCCTTGAACAACTAACTAACCGCCCTTTCCTTCGCCTCTCACATCGCATAGCCCGTTCTCCTCTGCCCCCATGCCACCTCAGCTATTCCCACGCGTGCACTCCTTCAGGTCGTAGGGTGAGGCGTTCACCAAGCTTGGGAAACGCCTAGGTGGCAAAGCAGACAGGAAGTGACAGAGAATGTTCTAGCGTAGCACTTACAATATAATACGCACCCTGACTTTTTGTCAACTATTTTGAGAAAAGAATGCATATTATAACCGGAAAATTATGGTAATAGATGTGATTTGGATGAAACAAAAGTCTTTCTTTATAGAAAATAATTATTGTCGCACATAAATAATGAATACTGTAATAAAAGTATAACCAGTGGACTTGGACGACGACACTTGAAAAGGAAAGCATTGTAGCGAAGATCATTTCTCAACTAGGCAAAAACCAGTCGATGGTTTTGTTGAGGGATGATACAATTTTTAGTGAAGGTATGATAAGTAAACACTTGTACACAGGTTTTGTAGTTATAAGGAAAGCATTTGGTCCTTTATGCTGTGCGCGACTAGTTGTCAAAATCCAATGCACAGTAGAAAAAAACCCCTATAAAAACATGAAAAGCTGACATAAAGACTCCTTAGACCCATAAATCAATAGATAGTGAATTAAAGGTACTGAGAAGACCTGGGATGAAAGTTCAATATAAGGTTATAAAATTAATAAAATGAAAATAGTGCGGTCTAAAAGACTGCATGTGACCTCTTAAGGGTTAATCGTGGGAATATCTTCGACTAAATGATAAAATTGCTAAAAAAATTTCTGTGAAGAGGTTAAGGCAGGAAAAAATAATCAATAATCAATAAAGTAAATAAAACTATATGGCACATACTAAGTTTAATCTTATAACAAATGCTACTTATGAAACTAAATATAATAACTTGTAACAAAAATCATTAAAATAAAAATATATAAAAAAACTTTTTTAAGTTATACTCTTTTTATAAAGAGCACTAAAAAATATAAAATAAATTTTTGGGTTCAAGAAAATATCTAGATCTTAATGAAAATTTTTATTGTATATGATAATGAATCTCTTTAAAAAAAAGGGGGGGAATGGTATATGTTGATTCACACTCAATATACATAGCATGGTTTGTTTTCAATCGTATCGCATTTTCTTGCCGCTTGCTGTCACTAGTTGTGCGATAAGTATAGCAATCACAATCTGTTCTAGAATTACAAAATAAAATGAAAATACAAAGAACGTGACAACTGTTTAAATATTTTTAACTAGCAGAAATACCCAGTGTTGCCTGGTTCAAATCCAATCGGAATTCTAGATGATACGTGGTATTTAAGAATTCACTCTGCCAGTATTTTAAATAAAATGGGCAGAGAGAAACAAAAACTATGTATGAATTATTTCTGGGAGTCCTCCACAATCGTACCAAATTTGATTCAAATCAATAGTAGGACCTACGAAAATACGCGTAGTTTAAACAGTACCCGCCATCCAATTACGGATAAGGAAGTAGTCGTTTCCCACCTTTCTCACTGTGTGTAAGATGTAGAGTTACCTGTTCTTTGATAACAGGATGTTTATTAGAACAGTTATTTTTAGTTTAGGCGTCAGATCAGTTCGAAAAGAACTGTTCAGTTCTTTGTGGCCCATCTCTAGTGTTATGGGCTGCCATTAGCATTAGCATACAAAGTTATTTTGCTTTTTGTACAATTAATATAAAACATGTGGGATTAAAAAGTACGTAACTTACGGCCTTCCTATTTGTGAAGAAAGTATTTGTTGAAAGTTTGATTAACGGTGTGGAAATGTATAGATGCACAAATAAACAAACAAACAAACAAACTTTCATAAATATATAAGAGATAGTGGGACGTCCTAATATATTTTATTATGTACAACTTTTGTTTCAAATTTATCAATATACATTTATACGAGGGCTGTTCAGAAATATCCAGGACTGAATTTTTTGTGGAGAAACTACCAGTATTATCGAAGTGGCAACAATATAGCATCTTTGGTAACATCTCCTGATGCCACACAGCAGAGGAGGGTGTAGCATCTAGACTCAGTCGTGAATGAGTTGATCTACAGTGCGTTTTTCCCTTCGTCGTATCGTGAAATGGATGTTTTGAAGGAACAATGTGTATGCATCAAGTTCTGTTGGAAACTTGGTAAGACAGCCACAGAAACGTATGAAATATTACAAAAGCATTTGGAGAAACAGTGTTTAGTCAGTCCAAGACATTTGAGTGGTATTCCCATTTTAAAAATGGCTGGATATCCATTGACGATGATCCACACACAGGCAGACCATCAATGGCGTGAACCAACGAGACTGCATCACGAATTTCTTCCCCAAGGCCAGACCATGAATAAGACTGTCTACATAACTGTTCTTCAATGCCTTCGAGATGCAGTTTGTCGGAAACGGTCTCACAAATGGTCGTCAGACACTTCGCTTCTGCACCACGACAATGCGCCATGCCGTGCGACCCCATGTCTCAGGGAATTCCTGGTCGTGGTTCCCAACTCATCTTGTTCACCAGATTTGGCACCCTGGGACTTCTTTCTCTTACCCAGGCTGAAAAGCACCCAGAAAGGAAAACGATTTCAAGATGTTGCAGAGATAAAACAAAATACGACATGGCAGCTGCAGGTCATTACAAAAAAGGCCTATCAGACATGCATTGAAAAGTGGAGGGATCGCTGGAATCACTGCATACAATCTGCAGGATTGTACTTGGAAGGATATAACTTTGACTAACTTGTAAGCGCTTTAGTTTTCCTACAAAAAATTCAGTCCCGGATATTTTCGAACAACCCTCGTATTTCAGATTTGAATGCATTTATATATCTGAGCGAAGTTAATAACAAGTTAGGAAAGTGTACAACGTATCACAAATGGGTGCATTTCGTGCAATGGATTATTAGAAAGAAATTATATACCTGTACGTGAGGGAAATAGCGTTTTAAAGTTCTTATATTCTTCAAAAATAATCCGTTTCCTTCCTATTTAATAATATTGCATGCACGCGTAAGGAAATTAAAAGTTTGTTTGTGAGATTGTTTATGATAGCAACAATGAAGAAGTAACCATGCAAGAAATTTTCTAAGTTCAACTCGATTTAAGACTTTCTTGTTCGATTTTATGGATAACGGCTACTCCTACGATAAAAATGTATAGGAAAAGAAATACTTTAATTTATTAGTTCTACAAGTTTTATTTGAAAAATATTTTGATATGAGCAATACTTGACGAGATATGACGAAAATTTAATTTTTTGTCACCAGTAAAGTGGTGCCCCTGATTGGTGTACGTGATTCATTTTTGCGATTTTCTTCTTATATTTGATTGTAAGTCCTTAATATCAAATTTCATGAAAATCCGTTCCGTAGAAGCCGAGAACGAACATGCGGACAGACGGACTGACCAACGATAATAGGCGCTCATACTGGAAACAAAACGCACCTAAAAAAGAGTATTATCACTTTAGTTTGGTAAATGCTTAACAACTAAATTATAGAAAAACATTGTTAAATTGTGACTTTAAAAGTTCACTTGAAAAACCCCTTTCTGTTGATGCAGTTGCTGCAGGAATTGTAAGTGGTATAGGAAATGTTGCCTATATATTCATAAATAATGAGCTGTTATTCTCTTTAGGCAACATGCTTTGTAGCATTCTAAGCTAATCTAAAAGTTATATACCATTAATGTTCAATGAACTGTGGCTTGTAAGAAACTTTTCCAAATCATAGCACAATATTTTCAAATCACTGTACAGTAAACTCCCATTTATCCGGAATGCTTGGAGAACTGGGTTTTCTAGCTAAGTGAATATTCCGGTTGCTTGAGAGTTTTATTGGATACGCCTCAATAAAGCATTTGGATACCAAGATAAGGAAAAGATGCAGAATTGTACATTCACCTTGGAATTGCTAATCTGTAGACTAGGTATTCTACTCACAATTGTTCTTAAATAATTCCTATACATTCAAGGAAGTAATGAAACTCAAATATACAAGTATTCAACACGTTTAATTGCAATATTTTAATATTTAATAACTGCATTACATCCTATGGGATTTCTCATATACCTATCGCTATTAACTTCTCTTTTGTTCTAATAAAAACGCGAGGTAAGGGTCAACTTCGTCCAACCTTTAGGATTGTATGACAAAAAAAGTTGTTTCCTTGTCCGAGAAAAGGAGAGAAATTATCCACACCCAGCACAATGTATTAGCAGAAATTCTTGAGGCAAATTAATACACAGGTAAACAGTTAAGCAGTCTTTATTTTCTTTAAAAGCTTCAGTGTGAGTCTCACTTAAACTAGCCAGAGTTGAATGTGGTAAACATCGCCAAAATAAACCGGTCTCATCGGCATTATAAATTTGATCAGGGGTTAGGCCATATTCCATAACTAATGTTTCAAGAAAGATCCTTGGTCGGCTGATTTTTTATCACCCGAAACATCTAGGCATCTGATCCCATGCCTAATCTTAAAACGTGTTATCCATCCATCTGAAAATGCACTCGGTTCGCTGATCTCCATTGTTTATAAAAATATTGGGACTTTTCAATCAACAGTGGTTCAGAAATAGGTGCTTTCTCGGAACGCTTTATAGAAAACCATTCATAAATATCAATATCCAATTGCTCAAGTTTCAGCTTACGAAGAGTGCGCCGATATTCATTTCCTCTAGTTGTCTCAGAAGACATAACGAATTTTATTAAGTGTGACTTCTGTGTCTTAATGTCATAAATAGTGGAATAACCGACATTGAACTCTTTCATTAAAACATTGCAGTTCTCAACTTTCTCTAAACGTTTTATTATATCAAGTTTCTTGGTTAAGGTTAGCACAACCCATTTCCTTTTATCACCAATACTGCATATAGGAGTTTTAGGAGGCATTTAAAAAGGACATGCAAAATATTTTATTTAACATAAATACCGAGTGCAAGAAACATCCATGCATATTGCGACTGCTGAAAATGCCAATTTTCGTGGTAACATTCTGAATTAGATGTAAACAAAAAATTGCTGAATGCCCCAATTTTAGAGGGAACATTCCAAACAAGAAGTAATAAAAAAAAGTCAAGATGCAAGAGATGCCGGTTGCTTGAGAATTCAGGTTGCATGAGTGCCGGATAACAGGGAGTTTACTGTATATGCTTTTTTTATATCACAAAAATTCCACTGCTTATTATGCTCATTTAGCTGCTCAAATCAAACTGTATGTAGATGATATTGCAATATCTACAATCAGATGAAAATAGCTTATGTGAAGGAAATCCTCTGGGTTATACTCCTTGGAATTTTTAAACTTCATAATATTGATTGTGTCATCTTTTGGAAGTGGCACCTGTAAGCTATTGCTTACCGGATCTGATTACCGTAATTTTCCGATTATAATATGCATTTTTTTCACGAAAAATTGACAAAAGTTATGGTGCATATTATATATGGTAACAAGCGCATACAGCTTTGTTTAGTAAGGAAATGATTTATATTTTTGGAGATATTTTTACCAATAAATCATACATTTCAATGCATTTTGATAACATTCCTTTAAATATCATTTTTCAAAACAAAAATAAGAATACTTATTTATTTACTTTTAGCTGTCTGAATCTTAGCCTCTGAATTAATTATTTCTGTCCTCAAATAGTTCGTTGGCGATTTTGTGTTCTCTCTCATCATCTACGTAAATGGCGTCACCGAGAACATCATCTTCATCTCCACTATCCCCTTCGGCGAAATCATCATCCCATATGATGTCTTCAGAACCATCCATGGCATTTGTGATGAAGCACTTTTTTTTTAAAAAATCAATGCAAGTTGAGAGCAACAAATATTATTTTACATACTTCGACCGGCTTGTATGAAGACGGAGTTAGAACTAGACTTGATATTCATGTAAACTATCTCGCTCAGCAGCAAGGAGAGAACTGTTATTCCAACTGACCAGATTATTACACAATGCAACATGGAGACATATTTTTATACATTGTATCGATCTTTAAAGTGAGAGTCAAAATATATAGACGTTAAGTTTTCGTAAACACTCTCGCACATATCTCGCTTGGCAGCAAGACGAGAACTGTTATTCCAGTTGATCAGATTATTACACAATGCGACATTGAGACATGTTTTTATACATTGTATCAATCTTTAAAGTGAAAGTCAAAATATGTATATAGACGTTAAGTTTTTGTAGATACACTCGCACATATCTCACTTGGCGGCAAGGCGAAAACTGTCTCGATACTGCTAATAACCAAGTGAAAAATTACAGTGATCTTTTTACAAAAAATGAGTTGCGTATTATACATGCTGATAAGAAAATTTTCACATTTCACTCATAAAAATGGGTGCATATTATATATGATGCATATTATAATCGGAAAATTACGGTACTAATTTTTCACATGACTGAAATTGTCCGCCTTGACTGTAAACTTTTCTTACTATTTTGACCAAGAGTTTTCAATAGGATTAAGGTCAGTAGACCTTGCTAAACACTTCACAGTAATATTTTGGTCCTCAAACCATTCTCTCATCTCAGCTGATGAGTGGATGGGTGCATTATTTTGTTGATATGTGAAATTCATCTCGTTGCAAGTTGTAAAATGGTGATAGATGCTTTGAGAGTGTGTGGAAGTATACTGAACTGCTTTGTTTTCTTTCCTGTATTTCTAGACATGAGATTCCATAATTTGAAAAAACATCCCAAACCATGATGGAACCTCCTCCAAATTGCCTATGAGAAAAATTTGCCCTCAGGTCTATCAAGGTTAAACTTTTTTCATCAGAAAATACTGTTGAATTCCATTTTTCATTATTTCAAGTGTCTTTTCTCGCGGGCACAAAACACAATTTTTGTTTGTTAGTTGGAGTCAAAGGCAGACGACAGTTTTTTCACTTTTGTATTAAAAATTAAGATGACTTTATGATAATTGCTGTATACTGCAAATGCTAACAGGTGTCTCAAATCCCTATTTGAGGTCCCTTGCACTTGATCTTCCTTTAGAAGAATCACAGAATAGCCATCCTTTATCAACAGTCTTCAGTGTTGAGGATCTTCCAGACGTTTTCTTTGATCCTCAAGTTTCCACATCATTTAGACAGTTATCCACAATTGTTCTGCTTCATTCACTATTATCTGCAATTTTTTATGCTCACTGTGCTTATTTCCTCCCCTCCAAGCCCTTTTCCAAACTTTCTTTGAAAAATAAGTAAATCAATGACTGGGTGTGTTTTTATCGCCTAGCCTAATATGATTGTAATTAAAAAGGGGTTTGAAGACTATGGCGAAATGGACATTTAAAAAAGAAACTCCTTAACCATAAAAAGTTTTACGGTTAAGGAGTTTCTTTTTTAAACCTAATATGATTGGTCAAAATATCTAATGAGAAATATCTCATGGCAATTTTTATTATCTTTTAAGAGGTTCTTTCTATTTATTTCCTTCACTTTATAATGTGTCTTTTCTCTTGTTTTTCAATAGATCCATTAATGTCACAATTTTTCCCTATAAATTCTCCTATAGCTATGCAAGGTTGGCTCTCTCTCCTTTGGGACTCACTCCTCCAGCTGAAGATCTTCAGGACTGTGTAACTGATAGATGTCTTAAGCTGTGGCGGCATGTTGTAGTGTTTTACTCCTTGCGTTTAATGCTTGCACCTTTGGTGGAAACCTTCCTGCTGTATGACCGGCTACTTTACCTGTCAGAAAAAGGTATGCATAATGTATATAAAACTGATTTTTTTTCTAGAAATTTATCCACATAACTGAAAAAATATAGGCATCATTCTGCCTATGTCAGCTAGGATTGATAATGCAGTCATAAGATAACAAGAACTTAGCTTTCCTTCTTGAATGAACTGCACACAATCAAAACAATAATCAATTTCCTGGTTGAGCTCCTACTTGGCAGCATTTGGGACAGTTGAGTCACTTTTAGAAAAAAATTGTCAATAGTTGGGGGTTATTACAAAAGAATAACTCCTTAACCATACAATGCAAACATTTAGAGACAACACAAAAGAGAAAGATAAAAGGTGGGCAGGAAAGAAAGGAAAGGAAAATAGGTGTGTGTGTGTATATATATATCTGTACAATCGCGACAGGGACCTACTCAGCAACCACACATGCTCGCACAAATAGGATAAAAAAGGGGAAAGGAAAAGGGATAGGAAAGGATACAATGCCAGGTTTACAAGAAGTAATTCTGCACCAGGGACCTGGTATCACACACAATGTGTGCAGGTTTGTGTCTCTTTTGGCAATGACAGGGACCTGTTTGTTTAAATTATTAATAGAAAATTTTACATTTAAGAAATAAATATCTCTGTAAATTTTTCATATTCTTGTATAAAAGTTGGTTTTCAGTTTTTTTCATTTATTTTTTATTGCTTTACAGGAATTCCATGCAGAATCACACCAGAATTTGACCCAGAAATTTCACCACGTAGCCATTTATTAATTGGTACTAAGCCTTTGACAAATCCTTCTGAAGATAATGAGGGCATTATGAAGAAATTTTCTTCGCCTCTCTCATTCATTAATTAATCGCTTAAAAACAGCATAATGATGTAAACCATTATGTTAATCATCATCAACCTTTTTCAATCCACTGACAGATGAAGGCCTCCCCCAGACTCTTCCAGTTTTCCCTGTCAACTGCCTCCCTCCTCCAAGTTTGCCCCAAGAACTTAACAAGCTCTCTGTCCCACCTGTCTTTCGGTCTTCTTTTCGGTCTCTTCATTTTTCTTGGGATCCAGTTGATGACACTGGACGTCCAACGCTGGTCATTTCTTCTAGCAATGTGGCCCTCCACTGCCATTTTAACACCTTCACTCTTCTAATCACGTCATAGACTCCCATCTTCTTTCTTACTCAGTCGTTCCTTTTGCGGTCTCTTCGGGTGATCCCTAACATGCATCTCTCCATGCTCCTCTATGTTGTTTGCAGGCGCTGTATCATTCTGGCATTCATGGTCCATGTTTCACAACCATATGTCAGAACAGGCTGAGCTCATTGGTCATACAGTTTATTTTTTAGGAATACTAGAATATTTGATTTAAAGATGTTTGCATTCTAGACAAATGCACTCCATGCCATCTTCACTCTCCGGTTGATTTCTCCAAGAAGTGAACCATCAGTAGTGATGAGTTGACCTAAGTAAACATAGCTGGTTACTTCTCCGAGTTCTGCTCCGTTGATATCTATACTCTCAGAATTTGTGAAGGAGTTGTACATAACCTTTGTTTTATTAAGATTCATCTTAAGTCCAGCTTCTCGGCTTGCTTGCTCAAGCTCTTCAGTTCTTCTAAGGAGCTCTTCTGGGCTCCCTGCAAACAGTATGATATCATCTGCAAAGTGCAGGTAACTCAGATGTTCTCCATTTACCTTTATGCCTTTTTCCTCCCAATCTAGCATTTTGAATACTTCCCCTAGAGCTGCTGTAAATAACTTAGGGGACATAGTATCTCCTTGTCTCACTCCCTTTTCGGTTTTAAAGGCACTTGTTTCTTCATGCAGCTGGACAGATGTTGAAGTTCGGACTGAGTTGAATGCTTTCTCGTAGTCGATGAAGCACATACATAGAGGTAATTCGTACTTGTTAGTCCGACTGATTACCTCTCTCATGACTTGGATGTGGTCCATCATGTTATACCCACTGCGAAATCCAGCTTGCTCTCTGGGTTGGGCAGAATCAAGATAGTTTTGAAGGTGCATAATGAGTATTTTGGTGAATATTTTGTAGACTGTTGGGAGTAGGCTGATCGGTCTGTAGTTATTCAAGTCTTCTTTGGAACCTTTCTTGTGCAGAAGGATAATACATGCGTGGTTCCATGTTTCTGGTATCTTTTTCTTCCTCAGACAGGAATTAAAAATCTTAGCGAGAATTGTTTCCATATGATTACCCACTGCTTTGAATACTTCCGCTGTGATACCATCCATTCCAGATGCTTTTCCATTCTTCATACTTCTGATTGCATGTCTCACCTCTTCCGGAAGGATATCTGGGACCTCTTCGGTTGGCATATTTCCATCATCATTTACTTCATCATTTGCTAGAGGATCCTCATACAACTTGGTGTAAATATGTTTACACACACACACACAGGGTGTATCAGAATACCCCGAAATATTTTGTAAGGTTATAGGAGAGACCTAAAAAAACATTTTGAGATAGGAAATGAGAGGTCGGCAATGCCTCCGTTATGCACAACGGAACACCAAACGTCGAGGTTGCCTTTGGAAGATAGACAAACCCTCAAGTATAACTGGAGGCAAACAAACTCTCAAACATTCCACCCCTCTTCCCCTTTCAGGCCTCATAGCTACTATGACGTTGTCCGAGTCAGCTGATGCTGCTTACTCGACATTTGACGTATACAACTGAAGTGGTTAGCATGGCTCAGTACACAGCTGTGGAACTTGCTGACGTCGTTTTTATGTATGGTGAAGCTAAAGGGAGTGCATGGAGATCTGCGCAGCTTTACAGGGAAAGATTTCCAAAACAAAACACATCCCCATCACACCACATTCACAGCAGTGTTCCAACGGTTGCGGGACACAGGATCGATGAAGCCATCAAAACAAGACTGTAGTGCAAGAAGGTCAGTCCGAAACCCCTTGTTTGAGGAAGAGGTGTTGGAGCGAGTAAGAGAAGAGCCATCAACAAGTACCCGTGCTATTGCAAATGCTGTGTGGTGGGTCGTTCATGAACAGCAGCTTCATCCTTATCACCCACAGTGAGTTCAGGGTTTGTGCCCTCATGATTTTGGACCCAGACAGGAATTTTCCCGCTGGATATTACATCGTTGTGCAGAAGTCCCTGGATTTCTCAGGTATGTTTTGTTTACTGACAAAGCCTGTTTTACCAGGGATGGAGTCTACAACTGCAGAAACAGGCATGTGTGGGCCGATGATAATCCACACGTGACTTCCATCCACCACCATCAACAACAGTTCTCTGTGAACATCTGGGTTGGCATTGTGGACGATCACCTCAACGCGTTGACTTCAATGCTCTCTGGCGCATAACAGAGGCTTCTCCGACCACTCATTCCCTGTCTCAAAATGGTTTTTTAGGTCTCCTCTATAACCCTACAAAATATTTTGGGGTATTCTGATACACCCAGTGTGTGTGTGTATATGTGTGTGTGTGTGTGTGTGTGTGTGTGTGTGTGTGTGTGTGTGTGTGTGTGTAATGTGGTAAAACGATAAGGAAATAAGAGGAGATATATAAGATTGCAACTAGTAGTTGAGAGAGATAGGAGGGAGCCAGTGGACACTTACTTGGTGTTGTGGACATCCATGGCGATAGAGGAAGACTTTTCTTGGAGCTTTCGGGCATCCGCCCTTCTTAAGCACAAGAGTATAACTAAAACTAAGTGTCTCACTGGGGGGTAGAGGGGATGGGAAGAGTATGGGGTTTGTGGAAAGGAGGCTAGGGTATTTGAGGTGGAGGTGTCAGCGAAGGTTTAGACCGGGAAATGAAAGAGAGCAGAGGATTTCTATATGGGCCAGCTCCCATTGGCGGAGTTGTGGTGCGGGAGAGTCTTTTGAGAGAGCCCAGATTGTTTTGACTGTAAAACATCTATTGAAGAGTAGGGAGTGGCTTACCGCATGATCGGCCACTGGAAGGGGGCGTTTGTGAGCGACACTGTTCTGATGACCGTTCATGCAGATGTTGAGGGGTGTGGTGGTAAGGCCCACGTAAAACGCCGGGCATTATGTGCAGTTTAATAAATAGATAATATTTCTGCAGGTGCAGGTTCCGTGGGACATAATTGGGTAGGTGATGTCTGTTATCGGGCTGGTGAACGTGGAGGAAGTCTCTATGATGGGGCAAGTGAGGCACCATGGTCTTTCACATGGGAAAGACCCTGCGGGGGGTGGTGTTGGACCTGTCTTACACTTCCCCAAGCCACCCATCATATCATTCCGTCAACCTAGGAATCTAAGTGACTTGTTGTGGCGCAAAGAACTCCCTACAGATTCTCCTCTTTATTCTTTTTTTAATGTGACTTTAGAATGGATTTTAATTCATTATGTTTCTTCCTTTTAACCTATTTATCTTTTTCATCTTGTTACTTCATGGTCTTTGCATTATTTCTATCATAGGCATGGCACGGAGACATGCCGTGCCGACCTGACTCCCATAGATTTCTTTTTGTGGGGTTATTTGAAATCAGCGGTTTACGATGGAGGCCAGCCAGAGGACGTTTTTGATATGACGGCACGTCTCCAAGCCGGAATAGAAACAATTAGTGTCTAAATGTTGCAGAATGTTCAGGCAAATATTATCCGGTGTGCATAAGCATGCATTGCTGCCAACGGTAGCAACTTTGAACACTTATTATAAAAATTACAAAGAATAATCCTGTTTTTCCGTTTTGCAGAAGAATGTTGTGTATCTCATGATTTGTAATTATTTCTTTCTTCCTTTATTATTTATCAATAAAGGCAATACATATTTATGCCATTATTTAAAAAAATTCACGTTAAAAATTATTATGTGAACCTAAAATGAATAAAAATATTGCAAAAACCATGAAGTAACAAGATGAAAAAGATAAATAGGTTAAATGGAAGAAACATAATGAATTAAAATCCATTCTAAAGTCACATTAAAAAAAGAATAAAGAGGAGAATCTAAATCGGCAGGGAAAAAAATCGGCACTTTCGGGAATTGAACCTGCGACCATCAACACCAAAAACGAATTCTTTAGCACTTAGCCAAGACTGTGCGAGAGGATTTGCGTGGTAGCAGTGGACTTCCATTGTACAGCTGACTCATCACAGTACAGTGTTGACAAATTGCGTAAACTTTAATTACATTTTTCTCGGTAATAATGAGGCTTTCGAAA
Organism: Uropetala carovei; assembly: GCA_036926305.1. Classification (NCBI taxonomy): domain Eukaryota; kingdom Metazoa; phylum Arthropoda; class Insecta; order Odonata; family Petaluridae; genus Uropetala; species Uropetala carovei. Next base: position 1,296,481 of record JAXCHB010000191.1, read on the forward strand.
TTTATACAAAGAATATTTTGGTCTTAGAATTTGGCAAGGAATCGCGTACTGAGATTCGTGGGCACGAATTTTGGGACACCCTATATATATATGTGTGTGTGTGTGCGTGTGCGTGTGTGTATATATACATATATACAGATGACCAAAAGAACATTATTGTCTGTTTTCAATAATGTTGAAATTAAATTAAGACCATAGTTCTCATTGTTATTCTGAAAGACACGATAGTGGATATATGAGGTCCTGTTTTTGAGTGCCCTTTATTTAGAGTTGAGTGTATGATTTAAAGGTTAATCACATCTGGCTGCTGCGCCTTTAAACTCCAAAATACTTTTTGGATTTTCAGACTGTAGAACAGGGATGGCAAATGATTTTCGTGCCATGTGCCAAGAAAGTAATTTGAATCAGAATTTTTTTTGTATGCCACCAGTTTACTCTTTCTTTAAGAAACTTCATATTTTAAACAGAAGAAGCTTATGTGTGCCAAGTAAATTTGTGCACACGTGCCACATATTCACCATCCCTGCTGTAGACTGTGTACCCAAGCTGTCATAGGGTTTCTTTTGGGTATAACATGGCCTGCATTACAATTTTCCTAGTGTAGCAGTGGCCTCACTTATTGCAAGAACATAATAGCTTATCATAGGTTTCAAAAGCTGAACTATTAAAGTTGAAAATTATTTTCAACTTATATAACCTCTAATGGCCAAGTGATAACTGACTGTATTAGCTGTTCATCAATTGGTCTTTTATGAAGCCACAATAACCCCCATCCATTCTCATTGGCCAATTTTTCCTCTTTGAAGAAATTTTATTTGCCATTATTAAACATACTTGAGAAGGTTAGTCATTTCTGAGTTCTTGATGTACGTCCCAGCTGGTAATTTTATTATGCCAAAAATGAACTATGTCATAACAATTATGCATTGCAACAGTGAAAATAGAGCATGGGCTAATTGGAAGGAAATACTTCCGTGTAGGAAATTCCTCTCACTTTTGCAAATCCTGAGATGTAATGTTGGATTCCGCTATCATTTCAGTAAAAATATTTATGTTTTGTAAGGGCTTGTTTGTATTCTTAGAAGAAAAATTTTATTCTATAAAATAAATACTTAGAGAACTTTCTATATTACACACTTTTACTTAACTTCCCTTTGTATTTATTTATTTGTCAAACATCAATGCTCACTATAAAAATGTGAATAAAACGAGAAAGGATCGAGATAGAAACTCTAAATTTGGCAGGAATGATCGATTCATATATTTTAAGGTGATGATGAAAAAAATCTCAAAAAAAAGTTCTCGGTGTGACTCCAAAGAAGACATTTACATTTTCGTTAAGGTAACACGTAAAACTTGATTTCTCGACGTGTAGGCTTTCATTCTTTTTTAGATTAAATTAGAAAGAATTAACCTACAATCTTTGGATATGAAACATTTAGAAGAAAACATTATAAAGTTTCTTATTCTGTTCATCTTTTTCCACCTACAGTTCGAAATCGCTCAGTTTAAACATTTAATTCACAAAGTTTGAGGAAATCTTGCCATTTTAACGGGATGTTGCCTTGCCCACCAATTCCATTGTTAAACCTCGATATCATATTGTTATTTCAATTTTTATGGGTGTAAACATGCTTTGAATGCTTTTAATATAAGAAAGGGAGAGAGAAGGAAGAGGAAAATTATTTTCATAGAAACCAAATTAAACAACATTCGTAAATTATTATACTGAATATACAGTCATTCCAAGAATATATGCAACTGTTTTAAGTTTAAGTTATAATTTTTCTCACTTTGGAAATTTTGGTATGATAACATAATTTTGAATTTTGAGTTTCATACTCTCACGTCGTCTGAAGTTTTGTTTAAATCAAAAATATTATTCAGTGAAAAGTTCATCAGTAAGATAAAACAGGTAAATTTTTTGTTGCGCATTTGCCCTGCATTGCAACAATTATTCCAAATTTATTAATTTCTATATTCCATAATTATTTCTCATGCATGTAAAGAAAAGCATTAATAATAACAGTTATAAAACGAAAAAGATTTTCTCATAAAAGTGAAATTCTGTTTTTGTTTGTTCGCTCTTCAAATCCACATGGATATATCTATAATATATTGGCGCTTCTTACACATGATATACTCACATATCTATATTATAAAAGGCATAGGATTCTTTCTTTCTCGTTTTCTGGTCTACACACTTTTGAAGCCACACTTTAGATGCGATTTAAGATAATTTCTGATTAGGTACAAGTTTTAAATTTGACAGGAATACACGAGTCACACATTAAAAGGCAATGACGAAAAAAATCCCTAAATAAGACCTGGTTCTACTCCAGGAGCCAGTGGCATAGCTAGGGTCTTCAGCACCCGGGGGCAAGGCATCTTTTTGGCACCCCCCCAGTCTGGCCCATATGACCTTTTTTCTTGCCACCAAGTTCCAGGGGGAGGGGTTTACGGGTCTTCTGTACTTAATTTAGCATGTTGGTATCTTAAAGCAATTCCCTGTTTTGCTACCCCATGCAATTAAATGGGAAATTGGTGTGTCTAGATGGCAACTCAATGGCAGATCCACCTGGCCCATAGCTACAACATTGTTTACAAGTGAGATCCAGTCTAAGGAAATATATAGGCAAAACAAGAGTGTAATCCGAAGAATGAGCAATAACCCCAAAGACTTCGGGTGAGACATGAAGAGGTGGCAACCTGAGTTGCCACCTAAAATTCATCAGTGACCCGGAGATTTCCTAATTTAACCTGGAGATTCTCATAGGTGAAGAAATGGAAGTATGTTTACTGTTTTTAAATGTTTAATGCAAAAGAGATAATTAGTTTTCATAGAAATGTGAATGTGATGGGCCATATTTTGTCGCTCTCCCATGCAACTTGGCGGATCCCTCAAACACCTATGAAATATTGCAGTGGTACCTACTTTATAACAGCAACACCAATCCAAAATCACTGAATAAATGTAGTAATCAGAGCTATGAGCCATTCGCTGGGATTCAGAATTTGTCGTTGCCGTAGTTATGGTGGTAGCAAATACACCTAAATGCGAGTCACCCACAAAGTTTTAGCTGCTGATGAGATAAGATTTTTTCTGTGCGTGTTTCACAAATTAGACTTTCTTCTAAGATTCTAAAGGCTCCTGTGTTTCCAAACTAAAAAGAAATGTGCTGACCAAACAGAAAATGTAATATCGAGGCCCTCGAGGCTGTTTACTTCATAGAGAGCATTCTGGCTTATTTATGCGCACATGTAATGATATAGCATGGCTTTGGAATTAGACATAATCCAAGCTATGGTCTGTAATAAGCACCATCATTTTTAAGGCCTTCTAAAGCATATTTTCAAAACGTAGCTAATCTTGCTGCCTTGAATTGTGGAGTGTCTAAAGTGATCACATATGGCTGACTATTTTAAGAGAGAAATCCTTTTAAAAAAATGGACTATTAAAAATTTTACGGAACTTTTTTTACTTTGAAATTGTCATAAAAAATATTCTTTGAAAATATGTAAGAAAAAATTATTTTTTACAAACAAACCTACACAAGATAAATGCCTAGCAATTAAAAAGAACAAAACAATTATTCTTGAATGATAAAACTTAATTGTACACAATACTAAGAACATATTCACAACGAATAGTTTTTTCATAGTAAGAAATAAACAATATTTCTCATAAGGTTTTTTGCGCTTCAGAAGATCTTCATTAGTAAGAACATAATTATAAAAGTACTTACAAGAAATATATGTAGTTGCTTTTCACCTGCAGCTCTGCTTTTACTGCACTTATGTCAAATATGTTCCTATTGTCATTCCAGTTATTACGACACAAAGAAAATATTCTTTTCACAAGAGCTTCAGAACCTGGTACTGATAATAATTTGCATCAGCTTACAAAATTATTTTTTCGCAAGATTTTAATATCCCATTCCATTTATCTAGGATAGATGAAATCTTGTCTGCAACTTTTCGTAAAAGTGGGTTCATTTCTCTAAACTCTTCATACATTACATTACATTAATTAAGTGCTCGAAATGGAAAATATTACGAAACAGAATGCTCGGGAGGAAAATGTTACAATTCGGAACTAATCGCCGATGTTTTCAATATATGTGCGGTCTAGGTTCGTTCCGGCTCAGTACGAGCATTGCATTAATTACATTAAAATACGGGAAATGTGGTTACCCTAAGTGTATCTGAAATCAATAGTAGTGTGTCGATTATCCGAGCCCACTTATCCAAGGTTCCGGGTTAACCTCTAAAAAATTTTGGAAATTGAAAGTGAAATTGAAGAAGAACCCGAACTAGACAACTTGTTCAACTTGGCTCGAAATCTTCCACTATTGGAACCACTAAATGAAGAAGACATTGCAGATTGGATGGCTACAGATAGCGAACAGGTGTTGACAGAAGACATGATAGTCAACATGGTGAATGAAGTAGAACAAAGTGAGAAAGAAGATGATACCGAAAATTAATGGTATCTTGCATACCGAGGGACTTGCTGTACTGGAGAAAGCGCTCCAACAAGAAGAACCAACACCAGCTGTTCTTCTATTGCTAAAAAGGTAGAGTAACATGGCGGCCAAAAAGCGATCGACCAAAGTTGGACAGAAATCATTAAAAGACTATTTTGTTTAAGTAATTTCAATAAATTGTTCTTTTAGTGTAGTTACGTATGTATAAAATAAATTTTCTGAACATATATATACATAGGCCTATTTTTTAATACCTAAAAATGAACCTTCCGTTTTATCTGAGTTTATCATTATCCGAGGTTAGCTTGATCCACTTTACCTCGGATAATCGAGACTCTACTGTATCTATTTTCATAAGAAAAATATGGGACAAGATGAGTCCCATATAGATTTCACACAGGATGCGGGACATTTGAGGAAAAATTGGCTGGAAACAGGACGTCCCGTAAAATGCGTGACATGTGATCACTCTGATCCGTGTATGCTGTTGACCCAGAGAATTTTAACCTTAACCCGGAGACTGTTCCCAAAACCCAGAGACTCCAGATCAAATCCGGCAACCCGAAGCAGGACTTCACACATCTTTTGTAAATATTTTTCTCTGACCCGCTTACGATTACCATTTCTTAAGTCTCAAGGACCATCTAAACGTAAACAAGCTACAGTATCACTGTATCCTAAAGATAAATACAAGGGTGATTCATTGCATCTTGGGCCAGTTTCCAGAAACATTTTTGATGACTCGCGCCTCTTTTGTCTTATTGCTAATCCGTTAGGGTATTACGTTACTCCGCAACCTCCTAGCGGATCTGATTTCACCGATAAAAGTCAGTCCATGAGTTTGCGCCCCTTATGACCTGTGCCTGGGGGCAACTGCCTCCCTCTGTTCCCCTCTTGCTACGCCACTGATTGACACAATAACTGAATGGAGTAAATCCAATTTACAATTACTAAATAATGATAAATCTTCTAAGTAATATAATTCTCCAGTTCAGCAATGTAATGTACACTAGGGTGGTTCAAAAAAATCGAAAGTTTAAAATGTTCGGGTGCTCATGCATAATTTTGTTCCTTTTCATGTCAGAATGACGTAAAATTTTAGCCTCATCAGTACACTCTAACCCATGCCGCAGAGGGGTCAAAGTTCACAAATTTTTCAGAAATTTTTGAACAACCGGCTAAAATTCATGTTCATAACATTTTTTTTCGCGTTTTCTAATTTTTTAATGAATATTTGAATAATATGGGTTATTCTGAAAGCTAGATAATGTTACTTTTCCGTTTAACCAAGAAATAAATCGTTTTCTTTGTTGCGCTGAGGCGCGGCACGCCGCCACCCTTTCCGAAGGGGGCGTTTCTCCGGAGTTCAGCGTCTTCTTTCCGTCGTGTAACCTCGCGCAGCATTTAAAAAAATCGAAGTTTATAATTTATAAAGTGCACGTTGCTAATTTTTCGTACTCATATTTAGAAATACATGAAAATTTTGATCATGGAAGAGAAATAAGCCACTAATACGCAACTTTTAAGCAAAAAAACCACAATGTCAAACAATTTACGACTTGGCAACGCAGAATGAAGGCAAACGACGATAAAGTAATTAGGGTCTCAGACCAAGGGCGCCTGATAATCGCTATTGGTCGCCACCAATCCCCGAAATCCTATTGGCTGAGGGAAGCTCTTTAGCGTGGATACCTTCTCTTTCACGTATGTCTCTATTAGCGAATGCATCTGTTTTCACCATTAACCAGTCCCTCCCTCGATTTCCTACAGGATAGGTCCGAAACGGAAGCTTTATTTGCTTGAACGTTTGCATGAGAGTATAGTTGGAGCGAAGTTGCCCTCGAAAGGAGCATTATTATACCGGGTTAGGTTCTGTAATCAAAGTGCAGGAGAATCTGCCCTCTCCGTAATACGAGAAGCAGCTGAAGTATGGAATCGAGCTCGGATTCCCATGCAGGAAGAAAGAAACTGTGTGCGAAAGCTTATAAAATTTTATCACGAATATAGGAGTCTGCAGAAATCAGGTAATAGGAGAACCGAGAGGCAAATTAAAGCTGAGGGCAAATTCAAGGACGCTCTAAATGATCTCTCTGGTTTGGCTCCGAGTAATGTCTTTGAATTGATTAAAGTTGAGGAAGACAAGCAGTTCCTTATAAACCAAAGAAAGATAGGTTGTCTCGGTAGCATGACTTCGAATGACGAAAACCTGCTCAAATAAGAGAAGAGAAAAGCTGAAAGAGAAGAGAAGAAGGTGAAGAGGGAGAAGAAGTGGAAGATGATAAATACCTCAAAGGACATAGCAAGTTTCGAAGATGAAGAAGGTAAGAATATTTCATGTATTAGAATTTATGAACAACTAACTGATTTTCTGCCTCTAATTTAAGTTTTTTTCCTTCAAAACCTTGATTACGTTCTTACGTTATCGGTTTTCTCTGTTATTTTAGATGATACAGCATCAGATTCCTTTATTGAAGACAACAATGATGTCCACGAGCATTGCGTAAAAGGAGAAGAGCCGTTTATGCTCGCCTCAAGATCAGCCACCAAGAAAAAGTCAACTATCATGTCTCCAAAATTGGCTGCTGTCTTAGACTCGACAAAACTCAGCAACTCTCAGGCCATCATGCTACTAATAATAAATATACATACTAATATACATATTATTAGTACCATGCAGGCCATGAAATTATCTGTGCGGCTTCGGAAACTCTTGATCAGGACATTAATGATTAAAAATTTAAAAGGCGCATTTTAAATCGCAGTTTGCTCTGCCATCAGAGCAGGAAAATGGAATTCGGCAAGTGTGCATTTTTGTGGCATTATTGTACGCAAAAGCGTGGCTTTCAGCGCCAATAGCAGTCAAAGCTCCGATGCAAGACTTCCAGTTTTTTCGTGATATTTGTGCATATAAAAGTTTGAATAGTGCTGTTTCCATGGCGGCAGTGAAAACTTTTTCGAATCACCTTTGGTAATTAAATACGGACCTGAGAGCGTTGTCCTTTTTTGACGATTCTGTACCAGCTGGCATTAAGAGAGAGATGGTTCGGGCTGTAACGGACATGACAAGAGGACAAAATCCCTGCCGTAGGCCAAAAATTTCTCCTGAGTACGCCAGTTTATTTTGTTCAAAGGAATTGCATGAATTTCTGACCCAAAAATCCCTAAAATTGTTCGAACGTTTTGGTGTATCTACCTCTTGGACAGTGATCCTTCAGCGTAGAACGATCTCCCTGATTTCGAGAGAGGGCGTAAAATTAATTCGATTCAAGTAGTCAATGATTCAGCCTAATGGGCTGTTGCTATGACTACCGAGTATGCTAACACTCTCACGAAGAAAGAAGAAGAAAAACAAAGTGTCCTTCAAATTGTGAGTATAGACGGCAATATCCTGATACAAAGAAAATAACCCTTTCTAAAAAGAACAATCATTAAATATTGACAAGTTTGAATAAAACATGAAAAAGTTGAATTGTTATTTTTTATTTATAATTTTAAGTTTTTACAACCCATTATTTGGAATGAGGTTTTATTTTTTTAATGTCCCGCTAGAGTAGATGACAGAAAGAGGAAGCAACGCTAAGCTTCGGAGACGCCCCCTTCGGAGAGGTGCCCGGCGCAATAAAGAAAACGATTTATTTCTTGGTTAAAAGGAAAAGTAACATTATCTAGCTTTCAGAATAATCCATATTATTCAAATATTCATTAAAAAATTAGAAAACGCGAAAAAAAATGTTATGAACATGAATTTTAGCCGGTTGTTCAAAATTTTCTGAAAAATTTGTGAACTTTGACCCCTCTGCGGCATGGGTTAGAGTGTACTGATGAGGCTAAAATTTTACGTCATTCTGACATGAAAAGGAACAAAATTAAGCATGAGCACCCGAACATTTTAAACTTTCGATTTTTTTGAACCATCCTAATGTACACTGCTCGGTTATATTTGCTTTTGTTCGTGATATGTTTGTTATATACACAGTTTTTTAGAAATTTTACTAAAAAAGCTGGCCACCATAGAATGGAGGGTATACTGTCCCATAGCCAATAGAGATACTTGTGAACTTGAATCACGTACGGCTCTGTGCCTAGACAATCTGTTGCATAAGGCTAATTTAAAGAGAGGTGAGAGTCTTAAATTCATGATAAGTTTCGATAAAATGTGCAGTGCTAAACAGCCTCATCTTCTCGTTAGTTAGAGACGTTAGCCTTAAAATTGACGGTCAATATTTCCACTTAGGTATTACCAGTGCTGTTTTTGTAGAAAAAGAGGTGCCGGTACTCCCACTCCCCCCCCCCCCCCCCCCCCTCCACTTCTTCCTGCACCCTCTTCCCCCTTCTCTATTGAATTTTTGATGAACTTTTAATAACAAAGTTGATAATTAAAATTAAAATGCTTAACATTTATAGAACCCGTTTATTACTTTAGATTTTAAAGAATTTAAAAAAATGAAAATGTGCCGAAATTAGACGGGTGTCAACCATGTGGGTCTGCAGGGGGGGGAGGCAAGGGAGGGCACTTCCCCCCCCCCTGGAAATGCTGTTGTCTTACGTGCATCGATCAGAGAATACTAAAATTTTTTTTTTTTATTTAATAGGTTTTTTTGAATCTGCACACGCTTGACATATGTCGTAACAGGAAACTTTGTGCTTAATATTCCTGCCTAATTCGCTAAATTTTACTTTATCTATGCCTGCACACGTGAGAGGTTAATTTTAAATTCGAGGGGTTCTGACCATGAGCCTAAGCGGCCTCTTAGACCACTCTTCTGCTCAAAAACATGCTTTAACCTATTGAAACTTTTCACTTGGAAATTAGAAATTTGGAAATCTCTATGGCATATGGTCAATGCCTGACTTCGTTCAGAAGGAAGAGGCACCGGAAGTCCTAGCTAAGAAAAGGACACGAACCGATTTACAAATGTAACATTTTTTAGGCATTTTTTATAGTCGCGTCAACAGCTGAGTTTATTAGCGACTATTCACAATATTCACTCTTTCTGTTTTTGACTAGCACATACATTCATGCCCATAGCGAGATATGAACCTGCAACCCTAGAGTTGGGAGTCAGACACACAAACCTCTCATTTATCGGGGACTGGAAAAATGCAACATAAAATAACTTCCGTACTCTGGGTGGCCTGGGACCTGCTACTTCCGTGTCAACTTGACACAACATAATGTAATACATTCTTACATGTGTTCCAATTCAGCCCGCATTGTAGACAATTTAAGCCTTTGTAATATTCCTTGAAAAAGGAGCTACATATCAGTTCTGTTCTGAGATCTGTCCAAGTAAACCCACATAGTGTGGAAAGTGCATTTGTGATGGCGCTTTTTGCTAAAAATCAGGTTTAATGTGTCATCTAGAGTGAGTGTTGTGTTTTTTGATTGTTTTACTATAAAACAAAATAAATATCGGAGGTATATACTTTAAGTAATTTGAGTTAAATAATATTTTATACTTTCTAGTTAGGTTGTACACACTTTAATTTCTGTCATTATTTTTGAAAAGGTACATGGATATTTGATAAAAAGAAAGAACCTGCAAGAGCAGGTCTGTGTGAATAAGAAAAGCATTATCTTTGCAGCCCTCCAATCGCTATTTTAAATATTAGCTTTAAAGAAGAAAAGTACTCGTATACGTATTTAACTAAACATTTTTCGGTTGGAAAAATATAAACACTAGTTAATTTCAGTAAGAAGGTAAGGTAATTTTTAGACATTTATTTTTTCAATAACAGCAATATAACCCCATGTATATTACAAATTATTTCAAAAAACCGAAATTGGATCCAGGAATTGATGAAGTGGATGATCAACTTGAGAAATCTGGAGTAATTACCTCTCATACGGTCAGAAATGCATCGCAGTCTTCATCACCACAGTTAAAAAAAGATACAAACAAATCCACTTCACCTAGTATGCCCTTTGATGTCACATCAGAAGTTACTGAATATTTTGATATTGGACTGTATATAGCTAAAACACCACAAAATATGTCTAGTGAATTTAAATATGAAATATTAACTAATTGCTGGACACCTTCACCGACTTATGGCTTTAACAGTGGCAGATCCAAGGGGGGAGGGGGGCGATCGCCCCCTCATTGGATAACCCCATTGCTCTCCACTGGGCGCTTTCTTAAATTCGTTCCGTGCAAAAATCCTCAATTATACGCTGCAGATTAGGTCTGCATAGCAAGGGAAAGAAGGATTCTGATAGAGGTAGGGATTTTCAAAATATAGGGCAGTTGGCAGGGGCGGATTCGATAGGTGGAGGGGCGATCGCCCCCCCTTGAGAAGTTTCTGGATCCGCCCTTGGGCTTTAAGCATGATAGTGAAAATAGTAAAGTTTTCCATCATCTGTGGCATGCACAGTATACTCCTTGGTTGGCATATTCTGCACATTTAATGGGTGCTTTAAGTAAAGTTTGTATACTTTTTCCTCAAAGGGTGAAGAGGGGATTTCAAGGTTCTTTCGTTAACATTGTTTAAAAAATATAAAAATTTTCATTAAGCTGCAAGTGCACGTCAAAACCCACTGGCATAAAACTTCACAAATAGAAGCCAATCACTTTATTTCAATTATGAAAGGCAAAAGTCCTTTGATACAAATGTTGCTAAACAAATCACCTGTCAATGCAGTAGAGGAAAATAGGGCAGTACTGTATTCAATAGTGTCAAGCATTGTTTTATGTGGTGCAAATGACATTTCATTATCAGGTAAAACTAACAATTCAGGAAATGTTAAAACTCTGTTAGACTTTCGGATTGAAGTAGGTGATGGAATTTAAAAAAAACTAACTTGCAATGCAAACGCAAAATACACATCTGTTAGAGCTCAAAATGAAATAATAGAAATGTGTGGTTGTATTTTGAGAAATGATATAGTTGCTGCAACAAATGCTTCCCAAGGGTTTTCCATTTAGGCTGATGAAACGACTGATATTGAGGGAACAATTATCATTAGGGTTAGATTTCCCGAGTGTGTCGGTGGACAAACTCGTATTTGCGAAGAATTTCTTGGTTTTTTTCTGATATCAGATCGAAGTGCAGAAGGAATAGCCAGAGAGATATTAAATATATGCTCTCAATTTAAATTGAAAATTTAGTTTGTCAGGGATATGATGGATGTTCTGCAATGGCTGGAAAGGAAGGGGGAGTGCAAGCAAAAATTAAATCTTGACACCCGAAAGCAACGTTTGTCCATTGTTCTTCCCATCGTCTTAACCTCGTAGTGCATGACTTAAATGGCTTGAGTGAAATCCGTAACAGTTGGTACCATTAAGACAATTATTAAATTTTTCGGGTAAGTTCATATAGAAGGGCTAAAGTACTAACAAATATTCCGATGTTGTGTGAAACTAGGACACAAAAACAAAAGTATTCGACTTTTCACCAAAAATTTCATTAACCCTTAAGATGTCCACATCCTTTTTTGACGTTATGGGTCCACCCGGTCTGTCAGACCGCTATTGTTATTTCTTCCTTGGCAAGTAATTTTCAAGTATTTTTGTTAGTTTGTTTTGTATACCATGAAATTTGGGTCTTTGGACAGAATAAAAATTATCATTAAAATAATATTTTATTGCAAAAATAATCACATTGAAAGATAAACATTGAACAATATAAAGATAAACATTGTAGATATGTATATGCAGTGAATTTATATAAGTAATTTAAACAAGTAATTTTATATTAATAAGTAATTTTTAAATGATTAACGTTTACTAAATGTAATTACAAAAACTCTTAATTATTTATTAATATTTTCATTTACACCAGTCAGGCAGGTCTTTCGTGAACATTCCAAGCATATGGGAACTGAGCATTTATAACTAGTCTTCCTTTTTTTTGAGTGATGACGCAAACTGAATGTTTTTCTTTCTGTCAATTTGTCGTCAACATCTACTCGAGGAAGATTTGTTTCCGCATTAGGTTCTAACAATAAGAATTCTCTTATAATTTTTTACACTTCTGTTCTAACGGTTGGTTTTTCCAGTCTTTTGCTCAGATGAGACTTCACTAAATCATATGCCAACTCCTTTACGAAAGAGAAGCCATAGAGTTCGTTGTTATTTGGAAAAGACAAGTACAGGATGTGGCTATTTACAGTGTTGATGTCAATCATTCTAAAAAATACTGCGAGGGGCCAACGAGAGGTCCTTCTGTTGGAAGAGTAATTAGAGTATTTCATGTCGACTACATCGACACCACCTTTCATCCTATTATAGCAAAGTATTATTTCAGGTTTATCTGTAACTTCATCAATGTCATGTTGATGATGCATCGAAGAAACGCATTTGTTTTTTTGTAACGTATGAGAGAAGGATGGAATTTTTCGAAAATCCATATAAGAAACTCCCAACTGGCCTAGATTTGAAACAGTCAGGTACCTTTTTGGGTCCTCTTGGTCTGTGAGAATACGTTCAGGATCCACTCAGTCTCTCAGACCGCGTAACAATTTGAAAACGAGGTGTATCCTCCACAGGACGGGAGGTAGCACACACTGCGAGTATCTACAGATAGAGGGAGAATTGACAGGAAGGTACTGAGACAGACCGCTTAGATTCGTGGGATTTCTCCTCTCCCACACACTTCTTTTTTAGCAGTCTCACAGACCGGGTGGACGTCTTAAGGGTTAAAATAGTCAACGAACTTGATAATCTTTCTGAAACTGGTGATTCTAACAGTAAGTCATGACAGTCAGCATTCCTCTGCTTTCCTGTGCATGCAGAAATTCAGTTTTTATAATATCAATTGCAACAATCAGTAGGTATTCTGCAATGTTGGAACCAGTAACTCAATCTTTACAGTCGGTTCAGATAGATTTGTTAAAATTGTGTAATCACATTCAAGATCTAATTAATATAATTCAGCAGCACAGAGAAAGTATGGAAACGATTTTTGACGAAATACTTTGTTGCAAAAAGTCTTGCAAATGAAGTGAACAGTGAAGTCTGTACCGAGACATATCAAAAAATAAATTCTTAGAGCAAATTATTCTACTGATAAAGCTTGAGAATATTATCATAGAGCCATTTTTCTTCTGTAAATTGGCTCGTTACTTTCTTCAGATGAACAGAAAAATGAATTTAACTTATTTAAATTACATCCTTGTGAAATGATACTAATGAATAGGAAAGAATTTATTGATATTACTTAAGAAATTCAAAATTTGTATCAAATTGATAATTTTGTAACTGAAGCTATTATGTTGTATGATTCATGGTCTACAAAACAACTTAAAGATATCCCAGCAGCACTGATCGAAATATTAGATAAATATACAGATTTTTTTTCCCACTATTAGATCAGCAATGTTAATTACACTGGCTTTACCTGCGACAACTTCTACCATTCGAGTGGTCGTTTAGCGCCCTTCATAGAGTAAAAACATGGGTTCGTTCTACAGTGAGTGAAGATAGGGTAAATGGACTGTGTATGTTGAGTGTTCACAGAAAAAAAATTAATGTAAAGAAAGATTTTATTGAATGTGTAATAGATATTTATGGTCAAACTCTATGGAGAGACTTATTTAAATTTACAAAATAATAAGCAATATTCTTTGTTAAATGTGTATTTTTTCATGCCTCCCCTGAATTTTAGTCTGCGGACATCCATGGTGTCAACATCGCCCTGAAAAAAGGTGCCGGTACGCCGAAGCATGTACCGTCACAAAAAAGCACACAGACATTTTTCGGTAAAGCATTACCAATTCTTGTCATAATGAGCTATGTTTTCTTATTTCAGCATCTTTCGGGAAGAAATGCAGTGAAATACCTTCTCCTGTATAATTAGAACATTGTGGCATGCTACAAATCTTTTTCAAAGTATTTTCACTTTGGCGAAGCACATTTAAGCAAAACATGTTTATTTAAGGGATTATATCGAGCAAAATTACCCAATCCAACCCTAGAACAAATATGATCACAATTAAGCCAACGGGCTACACAACAAACATTTCTAGCAGACAACTCTAGAACAGGTCCCTATAGCTACCGTAGCATACGTTTCCCGTCGGCGACTATGCTGCTCTCTAGCGGCCGGATTGACCTGAAATGCCTGAAATGATACATTCCAACCGAGAACCACAATTTCAAACCACCCCAGCAAAACTATGTTGCAAATACTGCACTTCTAGCATAAATAACTGTTTTGTATTTTCACTTGCTGTACTATGTACTGTATTACCGTATATACTCGTGTATATGCCGACTCCATGTGTAGTACGACCCCTGAATTTTTGGTGAACAAACCTGAGTTTTTCATATATCTCGTTTATAGTACGACCCCAGCTTTCCACCAGGGTCGATATATTTCGTTTCGATAGCTCGATGGTTACGAGCGAGATATATCGAACGACCTTGATTTTCCACACCATCATAGAATAGACCGTAAATAGTATTTCTTGCGAGCACACTAAAATTCGGATAAGTTAAGTATCTTACTCCTAAAACATTTAATAAAAGTGATATGAATCATGATTGCACAAGATGAAATAAAATCGTTTCAATTCAAATACGTCTGGATTACGTTCCGCGTACGTAATGGTTCCACTCGCTCATCTACTTAATAGGTAGGGATAACGGATAAAAAGAAATTACTTTGTAATATTCCACAGTCTTTATTGTTTCTTCAATCACACACCGACCGGTTTCCACTACAAAATCATTCTAATGGTGTTACTAACCGACGTAACACCTTTAGAATGACTTTGTAGTGGAAACCGATCGGTGTGTGATTGAAGAAACAATAAAGACTGTTGAATATTACAAAGTAATTTCTTTTTTCCAAGATGTCGAAATTCCATAAAGTTACGCTGTTTACGATACTTTTAGTCCAACTCGTTCCAATCCATCCCTTGTAAAAAGACGCAAACAAAGATGTACATACTTAAAATTCAAGAAAGTAAGTGCCCGTAAATCGTCACTTATATCAATTATTTGTGAATTTGAAGCTGTACATATGAAAAAGATTATACTCTTCACGAAGCAACATAACAACGATAAAGGACCTCATTGTTAAGGTTAGCCCACCATCAGAATGCGTGCGGGTGGCATAACTTCACCGAAAATGCCCGTGAAGATACATGAATTTTAAATCCTCAAATGCATTACTCGTGTATAGTACGATCCCCAATTTTTGCAATAAAAATTTGGTCGTAAAAACTCGTACTATACACGAGTATATACAGTATTTTTCATGAACTAGTTTATTATGTCAGTTGGATGTATTTACTTTTCTGGGATAATTTATTATGTAATATTGTTCCTGGTTGCTAGTCAGAAAACTTCATTTTGACATGTGCAGTTATTGAAAGTCATCATCGTAAATTTTTATTTTATTAGCAATAAATTTTTATTAAAAAGTGTTTGTGTTTATAATTCCATCTTCTGTTAAAACTGGGACCTAAAAATGCAACTCCAACCTCCTGTCCTCTTCCTTCACCCCGTTAAATTCATGGCAATGTCTGACCGTTTTCCAGATAACTGTAGGTATCCTGAGAAAATCCTACATCATCAAATATCCAAACTTAAACGTAAACGAATGTATGAAGTAATGGGATTTTATAAGTCATTACGATTGCCCAGAATTGCTATGTTTTGTCAGCATTTCCTTACGTCTGTGCAAAAATGATGATACAAAATACAAATTTTATATGAAATGGGAGTATAATCATTGCGGGAAACAGCTGGAAAACCAGGACAAATAATATAAAATATGGCAGAAGTGGACGTACGAAGCATCAAAACTACATCTATCCAACTGCTAGGGGTGCAATCATAGTCCCTCTACAGGTATTCTCAAAAACTTCAAAGCTGCATTTCCTTCTCTTCTTCCACTATAGTCTGTTCACTATCTAAAGTCTCTTGGCCTTGAAGGCCACTTAGCAGCAGCCAATAGGAGACGGTTCGTTTGGGAAGGTAGTGGGGGGAACTCAGTGTTACTCTTGATTTCGAAGCGTTCACATCGGTCTGCGTTGCCATTTCTACCGCCGTTTCCTTGCTGTTGCTCTTCGTGATTGGGTTTCTGTCCTCCGGCGCGAAAGTTGTGAGGGGCGATGGAAGGGGAAACGTTCGTGATTGGTTACTTGCTCTATGAAGGCCAAGAGACTTTAGATAGTGAACAGACTATAATGCAACGTTTCCCGAACTTATTTGACCACGGAACACTTTTTTAATTATAATGTATTGACGGAGCACCAACAGGAGCTCATGAGATATAATGCGCACTTGGATTAGAGTAGACAGCAAAAAATGGTCTAACAGACGAATTAATTGCTGCAAGAAATGATCAAAATTTGATTCATATGCATTGTTTTACTTTATAACAGAACAAAAAAACAATAATAACAAATTAGAGAAATTAAATCATTTTTATTTTATTAAGAACAGAAAGAACAAAACATATCAAGATAAAGTAAAACATATTTCATTTTACATTTTTAGTTATAAAATATGACAAAAAAACATTTTTTAATGAGAACAGTGATTTGTGTCTTTTTATCACATATCCGCTTAATATTAGGAAAGATTTTTCTGAGTTGGATTCTCATATCAGGTGCAGCATCAAGTCTATTCCTATATTTTGTTTTCATTGCAGCGCAATACAAAAATCCCGTTTTGCACAGGCATGTTGTAGCAAAGTGAAGAAGAACACGAACTGCACGTTTTGCTATATTCCGGTACTCTTGAATTAGGCTGCTCCAAAAATAATTTAGCGAAAGTTCGTTAAGTTTTGTTTCAGTTGAGAGTCAGACGTCATATCTATCAGACTCTCATAATCCTGCGCTATTAATGAGACTGGTTTGACTGTAACTGTAAATGGGTTTCGAACCCAAGCATTATCGTCGTTTGTTAGAGGAAAATATTGTAACAGAGTAAAGAGCAAGTCCCTTGCGTGCTGTACAATGGCATTGCAAATATCTTTATCAAATGTAGAATTAACTTCAATCAAAAAGTCACTATGTGTAGGAAAACAATCGAAGTTGTTTTCTTCTACGGACGAGGCCCAAAAATCCAGTTTCCTTAACAATGACGAAATTTTATCAAATACTGTAAAAATGGTCACATTCTTTCCTTGCATCGACAGATTCACCTCATTTAATTTCGTAAAAATATCTTCAAGGTATGCAAGTCTCAGCAGCCAAGAGGAATATGTCAAACAATCAGACAGGCGAAACGTGGAATCCATGAAAACCAATATTTCATGACGTAGCTCAAAAAGTCTTACAAGAACTATACCTCGCGAAAGCCACCTCACCTCTGTATGTAGAAGAAGCGCTGTGTGCTGAGCACCCATTTCTACGCAGAAAATTTTAAATAACCTGGATTGAAGTGGTCGAGCTTTAATATAATTGATGATTTGTACTCCTTGGTCTAGCACATTTTTCAGAGATGTAGTCATTTTTTTAACTGCTAGTGCATGTCTATGTAACATGCAATGACAACTGGTGCTTTCTGGTGCCACACTTTTGATCTGCGTTACAGCCCCTGAGATTTTTCCGACTATTGCCCTGGCACCATTGACACATTTTTCCAATTGAATTGCATGTTTTTGCGAAAAATTGTTGATGCACTTGAATATTTCTTCATCAGTAGCATTACTTTGCAAAGATTTCAATAGACTTGTCAAACCTATAACGGACAAACACAAGCAACACGGCAAACCCTGATACATCAGTTGTGATGAATACCCATTGCAAATTTTTAGGTGGCAAACTACCTCTTCTTCGATGTCAGCAGTAAGATCCTTAATTCGACGTACAACAGTATTGTTTGAGCGCTGTAATGCGTCTCTTTTTAGGCGCGTTTTGCTTACAGTGTGAGCACCTATTATCGTCCGCATGTTCGTTCTTGGCTTCTACCAAACGGATTTTCATGAAATTTGATATTAAGGACTTACAATCAAATATAAGAAGAAAATCGCAAAAATGAATCACATACTCCAATCAGGGATACCACTTTACTGGTGATAAAAAATCAACTTTATTGCTCATATCAAAATATTTTTCAAATAAAACTTGTAGAACTTATAGAGTATTTCTTTTCCTATACATTTTTATCATAGGAGTAGCCATAATCAATAAAATCAAACATGAATGTGTTAATTCGAGTTGAACAAAATTTCATGCATGGTTACTTCTTCATTGTTGCTAACATAAACAATGTCACAAAAATACGTTTTATTTTCTTATATGCATGCAATATTTTTAAATGGGAAGAAAACGGATTATTTATGACGAAGAAAAGAACTTTAAAACGCTATTTCTCTTACATACAGGTATATCATTTCTTTTTAATACTCCATTGCACGAAACGCGCCTATTTGTGGTACGTTGTACACTTTCCTAACTTGTTTTACTATATTGCTCATCAAACATGCACATTACTATATCTTTCATACAAGGCTGGATAAGCGATTCTCCAATCGTGTGCGCTTCTCCGGAGAGCGCTATACGGTAACTTACTGTATGATGCCTCTGTTGCGTTTTCATTGTCTGACTTGGCAACTGACTACTATTTTCAAGCGAATCAAGATGACGCTTGAAAAAACTTACATCTTTGTCTTTATATACAGCATGGTTAGTTTCCAAATGCCTTCAAAGCGGTACTTATTTACATGGGTACCCCCCCTACTATAAAATGATCATGTTTCTAGGGTAAATGTTTACAGTAAATACTAACATAGTAAATAGCAATGGAATTAACCCATAGATTAATGGATGAGTTAAAAAACTTTAATTCTAAGAAGCTATGGGAAAAATTAAACCTCGACGAAGAGGAATTTTTTAAATGGCTGCAAGATCTAAAATATCGGTACTTTTGTAGTTGGGTACCCCCTCTTGTCGTTTCCAAGGTAAATGTGTAGGATAAATAAGAACATTGCAGTGCAACAGTCAAGAGGATATAACATTGAAAGGATATATTGACGAGCCTTCGGCTCACTTTGTTTTAATGGGTAGTCGTCTCCGGGCACTACCGCGCCCTTCGCCTCACCTGGAACCAAAGTATCCCTCCCAGTTGTCCGGTGATTGAGTTTGCAAATGTCGAGACCGGCCAATCAGATATAGATATTGTCCTAATTAAAAATTATTAAACAATCTAAAAGGTTTTTTTAATCGGTTATTTATTCTCAGGTCCTGATTGCCTATATCATTTACTATCTCAAATAAGCAAATTATATCCCTTACCTTAAATGATGTATTAACGAAGAATATTAAAAATATATTAACTTTGTCATTTTGTTTACATTTTGTATTAGGGGGGTACCCATGTAAAGAAGTGCCTTCGAAGCTTAGTAGGGGATAAAGAGCTCTTAGATAACTTTTGTGTCACAACACGCACTGAGCATCAGGAGTTCCAGTGGAAGTAAATCCAAAAGACAACTTTCATCGTACTTTCTTTTTGGTTTCTTACTACCTGGTGCTAATTTGTTGGAATTGGACATTAATTGTTTCATCTTGGACAGCTGACTTCCCGAATTTTAGAAACCGAAGGCTGCAATTGATCATCTTCACTTCCGACTTATTGCTTGTTTGATTCAGACACAGTTTGAGAACCACAAGACTCTGCTTTTCATTTAAAACTTTTTTCTTTCAGCCACAGATCCATGGGGAATGAGATTGTGTAGTACAAATGTTTAATATAAAGTAAACATTGAATAATATCACAAATATTTGTTGAAATTATAAGACAAGATCAGTGGCGGATGGTGACTTTTTGGGGCCTGATGCTAATACTATTTCAGGGGCTCCTTAACTGCTTATAATGGAATTAAAAAATAAATGAATATCCAATATGAACAAAATTTATTTCTAACAACATTATACACAAATACTATTAAATTATCAAAAGGACAAATTGGTATGCAAAATATCACATAAAAATGAAAGTTATTCTATCAAAGGCACATAAAATAGCAAGCAAAATATCTCACAAAATTTTCTTGAATTGTGTTGGCAGAGATGTGATATTTTTATTCATTTTTAATTGAATAAATTTAACAATTCACACTTCTTCATTCCAATAAACAATTCGTCGGTATTTTACACACCAGAGGATGGTCAGGTTCTGACCGAAATAATTAAAGTGTTACAAAAATAACTAGCAATATTAATATAAGAACAAAATTTATCACATAAAAAGCTAAAGTAGTTTAAAAATTAAAAAAATATTTAAATTATATTATAAATTTCTTTCTACATTTGACACTTGCATATTCTCGAATGGCTTCTTCATAAGTGACATATCTTGTAATATCACTTTCTATTGAAAGAATTGACAAATGGCTCAGTCTTTCATCCCTCATTGTATACCTGTATTTATTTTTAATGAAAGACAATTTAGAAAAAGCTCTTTCTGATTCGCAACTCGTTATTGGCATCGTCAAATAAATTTTCAAAATCATGTATAGATTTGGAAAAATATCTGTAAGATTTCTTTTATAGATCAAATTTAATATATCTGAACATCTTAAAGATTCTTCTTCAAATGAATCTATAGACAATTTAACATATTCTTTGAGTTGCACACATTCATTCTTTAATCTATTGTCTATGTCAACGTTATAATATGTTGTAACAAATTTAATACTTTCGTCATCAATATTTGAAATCGTTTTGTTCCCCATATCCATTAGAATTTAAATTTTTTTCCTAATTTTTCGTCTACCTTTCCTCTTTTACTTAGTTCTGAGATTAAAGAATCTAACAATACGTTGAATACCCTAACACGAAATTTATCTCTACCTGTAAGTGGATCTCTGCCTTTTTCACTGTCTGAATATTTTTTTGTTTTAATCCTCTTATTGGCGTCACTACAATTTTCTTCAATCTTGTTACTCATTTCCTTTGCTTTGAACTCATACTCCGTTAATATTTCATTAGAATTCTCTCTGATGGTTTTTACGAATGATTCTAAAGATGCAATTAGGGCAAAACCTTCACATAAGTCTAAACCAGGGGTTTGTAATTTTTTGCTTGTTTTATTAAATCTCTCAAGAATCTCTTCCCAAATTACAGTTAATATAGCCGTTTCTAGTTTTAAAAGCTTGTTGTATAATTTTTTGGCTTCCATTTTAGTCAGCTTTTTCTAAATTATTATGAAAAATACATTTCAGTATATCTAAAATGGTGTTGTAACTAATTTTTAAGGCATGGACAGCTTCATGATTACCAGACCATCTTGTCTGACTGAGGTTTTTTTATAGAAAGGAGCAGATTTGCATTGGTTTAAAATGTCCCATCTATGAGTAGATGCTGAAAAAACACATAAAGTTTCTGAACAATACCAAAATAATTGGTGATAACAGGTATAACACTTACAGTCTCTACTCCAACTAAATTTAAGGAGTGCGCCGCACATGGTACATAATTAGCAAATTTATTTACTTCTTTGAAATGTGCTTGCAGACCATTATATTTTCCGCTCATATTTGCAGCGTTAGCATAGGACTGGCCACGACAGTTCTCAATTGGGAGTCCAATTTCTTGTAAAAAAATTTATAAAGTCTTAAATAAAGACAGACCTGCGTGACTTTGAATGGGTACAAATGATAAATATCTTTCGTAGACTTTCCCTTTTGTACAGTACCATAC
Organism: Uropetala carovei; assembly: GCA_036926305.1. Classification (NCBI taxonomy): domain Eukaryota; kingdom Metazoa; phylum Arthropoda; class Insecta; order Odonata; family Petaluridae; genus Uropetala; species Uropetala carovei. Next base: position 1,318,567 of record JAXCHB010000191.1, read on the forward strand.
AATTATTGCCAGTTGGTCTGTATGTGCCAAATCTGGTGTAGAATCAACAATCACTGAGTAATATTTAGTATCTTCGTCATTAATTTCATCAACAATTTTTCTTCGAACTCGTTTTCCCATTATTTCAACTATTTCTTCATAAACTGTTTTGGACAAATAACTTGAAATTTTATTTTGTTCAGACTGACATTTTACGATGTGCTGTTGTAAGAAGGGATCAAATTCTGCAATCAATTCAACGAGTCCCATAAAATTACCGTTGTGTAGAGACCCCCACTTTTCATCGTGGCCTCTTAATGGCAAACTTCTTTCACTTAAAAATTTAATAATGGCAACAACACACATTAGGACATTGTAATAATATTCAGTATCATTTTTGATCTGTTCTTGGAACTGCCTATCAATAATATTTTTGTTTTCCTTCTGTGTTAACCATGTCAACATTGCTTTTTTATGATCCGTAGATTCCTCATGATTGTCTAGAGTTCGGATCAGAACATCTGGTTGTTCCAAGAGGTGTCCGTAACCCCGAGAATATTTTGCATACTAAACAGTAAACGCATCCCCTACTATTAGAATAACATAACCAGGATCTAGTCTGTTTTTGTCCATTTTTTAAATGTTTCTCGAAATATTTATTAGTAAATTGTCTGTTCTGATCCTTATAAGATTTATTTCGGTACTGGTCGGTTATACGCCCACACGGTATATACATAAAAAAACAAAGGTAAAATAGAAGGGGAGATGGAAAACCATCCAACCCAACTTGGGTAAATAGTAATGTAGTAAATAGCAATGGAATTAACCCATAGAATAATGGATGAGTTAAAAAACTTTAATTCACGTAAGTATGTCCATGTTGCGGTTTTTTGTTTCATCGTTCTCCCACATTGAAAGGATATATTGACGAGCCTTCGGCTCGCTTTGTTGTAATGGGTGGTCGTCTCCGGGCGCTACCGCGCCCTTCGCCTCGCCCGGAACCAAAGAAACTGAAAGAAACCCTCCACGTTGTCCAGAGATTGGGTTTGTAAATGTCGAGACCGGCCAATCAGAGAATTATTTTTTTTTATGGGGGCTCCGCCCCCAAACCCCCGAGCAACGTATCTACAGTAGTGCCGTTCAACTAACTTAATTAAATTCATTTTCGTTAGAATTGGATTCAAAAGGTTAATCCTTTATTATTAGAAATGGTAACTATTAATAAAACTAATAAATAATTGCGTTTCGTTAGCAGCTATAAATAAAATTGTAATTAATTGCGTGTGGGCATGGAAGAAATAATAGGAAGTGCAGATTCGATCTTCTCCCCAAATACCTATACGTCTCTGATGGTTGCGCCTGCAGCGATCCTATAGGTCAATGTGAGTCTAAAAATACCCATTCCACACTCATTATTCAAACCACGGAAGAAATAATTAATTATTATTAATAATCATTAATAATAATAATTAATTATTCTTCCATGATTCAAACTGTTCAAACCAGTTCGTTGGAAATCGCACGGGAAAGTAATGGGGTTTTTCAGCGTCGTGTTTTTCTAATTGTTGAAATGGAACGGAATGCTTATTGTGCAGCATATTGGTGCAACAATTTTAACGGCTGCAGGGTAGACAAAAAGATTTCGGATTTCCGAAGGATATTTCGAGGTGAGCTTAAAGAAGAGATACCGCATAAAACGGAATACTTGTGTTAAGTTGAGAATTACCTTTTTTTGTGATTAGTCTTGATGCCAATTTCTGCTTTATAATTTAGGGTAAAATTTTGCCTGAGGGAGGATTTAATGTCTGCGGATATCAACTGTATGAAGAAGTATAGGGTCTGCAGTGATCATTTTACAGATGATGATTTCCGCAGCAGATCCCCTGGGCTTCTCCTAAAAGCGAATGCCGTTCCTAGTGTATTTGAAGGTATGAAAACAAGTTTGAGTATTATACATGGTATACAATGAAACTTCGATTTTATTATATACCGGTTTTTCGAATTTCGTTAACTTAATCCTATCGTATTCTACTTCTTGTAGATGAGCTGACGGATTCTGAGGATGTTTTACATTCTCCCAAAGCTCACTCAACACCAAACCATCTTGGTAAGTTTTAGAAAATTTTAGCATTTATTAATTTATACTGTCCACTTGCCTTTACCAACGAGTCGCCGGAACAGATATTATTATTTATGAATGTATTTCTATCCGGAAAAGAATGTTGTTTTTATAAATGTTGTATTGTTATTCTTTACGTGAGTGAATAAAAAATCTTGCACCCAGTTATTTTGTTTTAATTTGAGTCCTAAACTTGTTAAATACGTCATCTAGCTTCTTAATTCAAATGTACCGCCAAAACCTGGTCTGCTGCTTGAGTTTAAATTAGGCGCGCTTCAGTTCGTATTGACCGCTAGATCGCTCTGCCGTCAACGTATTACCATTGTCCTTATGGGAGCTGTGCTTCCTATTATTCTTCCATGGTGTGGGCGTATAACCAAGGAGGTTATAGGTAAATGGAGTCGGTGAAGCAAGGAGGTTATAGGTATATGGAGGCGCTGAAGGACTACTTTCTAGGCTATCGGAGTGAAGCCTATGCAGGGAGGAGAGAAAAGGCGCGAAATGCTATACTTTCAAAATGCTATGTACACGCAAGTATGCAATAGACATTTATAGCGAACTTTCGGTAACTGAAAAGTTAATATGCGGAATTTTATCGGCACTTCTTGAGAATATCCAATAACACAAAACCTCTGGTGAAGTGTATCAACCGAGAAATAAATATCTAATAGCAGTAGACTATTTTATTTTCGAAACCATCTTTGAAACAATTATTCTGTAATTAAATAATAATTACAATCCGTTGTACATCAAAAATTGTGCGTGAGAGAAAAATACAGAATTTTTTGGAAATATAGAAAACACTTCCATATTTAACACAATTTTTTCTCTCGTTTGCAATTTCGGAATTTATTTCAATCTCCTAGTTCCCGTGCAAAGTAAAAAGTTTAAATACAGAACATCAATAAGAATCTCATATATTAATAATTTTGATATTTGCAATGAAATATTTTAAAAATTTCGTGTGGATTTTTAAATCCTACAATGTATCAGTAAAAGCTTACAACAGTAATATCTTGGCGGCTATTAAATTTCTGAATACCTTCGCATGCCAGTCTATAGTTTACTCCACACCAATTCATTTAAATTTTTAAATTGGCAAAGCAACAGAAATGTCACCAAACGAAAGGAAATTATTTTTTTCAACTAATCCGGTGTATATAATATATATATATACACACACACACATCTAAACGTACAAATTTAAGGATAAATATGAACTTATGCTTTCTTCATTGTCACTAACGTTTATTCAGGTTCTTTGTAAACAGAACTCAAAATAACAAAATTAGCATTCGCATACTATTCATTATAATATGATGAAAATTCAAGGGAAAATAATTTACTCTATTAGAAGACAGCAGAGGACACAAATTTAAATTCCTAGATATTATTCCTAGCAGAAATGAACTCTAAACTAATGATCTTAGTGAAAAAACGTTGATTTTCTTGAATTAGAGTTATTTGATACAGAGCCGGTTTCAATATTGGAACTGATTAAGTAGTTAACTTTTCCAGTAATTGTTCATTTATGACTCAAATATAGAAATGCTAACAAATATACATGAGGAAAATAACAAATCAAACCATTGTACATAACATTGTGTTTATCGACCCTTAAATAACAGTTTTGTTTACAAAATTTCTGATTGAAGCTGCTTTATCTACTGACCTTTTGCTGATATAGAAAAGGCGAATTGCAATATATTTTTCAGCAATAGCATCTTTCATTGCATTTAGTTTCATCTCAATGTTACTTACACCTGAAATGATACGTGCGTGTTCTGCTTAGCACTCTTTCTTGAAGTTCGATTGCTACATCCAAAAGCAGCACAAAAACTCATCTTCAATAAAGAATATAATGAAAAAAAAACAAAATTGATGGATAAATAACCGCAGAAACCAAGCTAAACAGCACAGGAACCACTACTACTTGGTGTGTAGTATGGCGGCTGAAACAAACGCATGCGCATACAGATGGCCTCACTTTCCAATCACTGCACCGCAAGGAGGTTATAGGTACATGGAGCTGAGATTGCAAAAAGGTTTTTGCAAACATCACAAATTATTTGCGATATACACTCAGAAAGATGGCACAGTTACATTACAAAGTAGTACCAGATAAAACAAACAGTTGCCAAATCTCAATTCAAACATTAGCAATTCAACAGAGATCACACATGGAAAAGTACAAAATATGTGGAAATGTATCCTCAACTGGTATTACACAAACAGAAAAAAGTGAGACTAAGTATAAGAAAATCTTAACATACACGAAGTAGTATAGACAATACTGTAAACCATGAAAATATGCAATTGAACATAGACAAAAAATGTAATATGAACATAATGAACAATGAATTAACAAAAAAGATGTATGCAGGTACATACTAAATAATAAAAGGTTGCAAATTATCTGCATTGTGCTAGTTCATGGACCATTTTGGACCTTGGGTGTGATGTTTACTGTTTTTGGGTGTGTGACTTGTATATTTGGTTAGGAATGACAAATTCTTCTTTATAAGTTTATAAAAACTAATAACACAATGGACTGTTGCCAAGAGCTTACTACGTGTAGGAAAATAGAAAAAAAATTATAAATGTGTCTCAATCCGAACTTTTATATTTTGGCAATTCTCAAAAATTACGTTAATAACTGTATATATCACCCTATGGCTGCTAAAAGGTTAAGGAGGAAGTTGAAATTTAATTAACTGTTTAACAGTTACTATTTCTGAGAAATGAATCGATTTCATCTGATCGAGTGACCAGATTTTGACTTCATGAAAAGAGGACAAATTGCTAAAAGAAATACAGCGAAAAACAGGACAATAGAAAAAAGTATTAATAGGAATTTACTTTAAATGTACAAGGCGTTTTTATATAAATTAACAATGGCTCAGTAATACACAAATAATGCAACATTAAAAGTAAATGAAAAGTTTTATAAAATTATCTAATATTTTTTCTAAGCTGCCCACATTTTTAAATTCTACATCATTAATTAGTATATGGTCCTAAAACTGCATACATGACAAAATTTTAAAATTATATTTTGCGATTAGGAGTCCTTTAATAGATTGAACTGCCAAACGATTTGCCATCTGTCCACTAAACATTAGACTAAAACAGTGTTTTCATTGTGAGCCGGTATTGCACTTCTAAAATTAAAAATAGAAAAATATACATGTTGAAAACGCTAAAGATAAATATATTATATTATATAAAATAACAATAAATGCAGATTAGGTCTTAAAAAGTCATGAGATGACATTTATCTTAATTGTAACCATAATTTAAAGTTAGAACCTTTAAAACAATACAATGACTTTAATTAAAGCATTATTACCTTCAACTTTAATTTTATAATATAAATAAGAATCGCAATTGCAAGTAAGAAATGCCGTTATGGTTTGAAGAGCCTTGAAGGTTATTTTAATTAGTGTTGTTATTGATTTGAAAAGTGTTGTTATTGATTTGAAAAGTGTTGCTATTGATTTGAAAAGTGTTGTTATTGACTTGAAAAGTGTTGTTATTGGATTGAAAATGGTATATATATACATGTGTGTGTATATATATATATTATCAAACACAACCTATGAACTATTTATAAATAAGGCAAGTAACAATGGTAGTTATACAATTGTAGTTATGTATTACCAATAACAACGAATGAAATATATTTATAAAAGAAGAGAGGCAGATAACAATCATATATTCCTTCATTTTCAAGATATGTACATAATTTCAAACAATAGTGAAATTATAAATTCATACATATCTTTTATTGACTACCCCAATAAAGTCGATAATTATGTTATATACTCAGACTTTCTGATAAAAATGTCTAGATTAGAGAAGTACTTATTATAACTAGCACATATCCTCGTTAATGTTGAGTTCATACAAAAGTTTCTACCTGCATATTTAACTTAAATTGTACGATACTGTTATATTGTCAGATGGATTTTGAGTATAATTTTTATAGGATGTGATTTTTATGTGAGATAGTTTTTCTTATTATTGTGCTTTAATGGTTTATATTGTATTTCAACGCACGTTTAAATATTTTAGCTTATTTTTTAATACATTTCTGATTGTATTTTTAGGAAAAGGGCTTGTCCCGTAAATAAAGTATTATTATTATTAGTGTAAAATTCATAATGGAGAGGAGCTTACCTTTATGAAATATACGATAATATTACAATAATAAAATTTTATAAATTTCTATAAATTGATGCAAAGGATGATCCGTATATACTTATGCGACAGGCATTAGCTGTAATAATGGGAGATACAAATGGAGAAAGACGGACGGACAATTGTAAAATTAGATAAAGGATTTGTTGGAAATTGACGCACGAATGTTTTTTTTTGAAAATATATTACGTGAGTTTTTGGATTTCAAATAGGAAATGAGGTGGAAGGTTACCGTGAAGAAGGACTCACCCTAGTTTTTTATGGTTCTTAAGTGCATTATGAAGGCTAATTCACTTACTAAATAGAGTATCTTAGTTAGGACAATTACAAGTGTATTTTTCTACCTGTTCCGGACATCTGTGTTTGTAAATCAGTAGGTTCCTACGGTAGGTACCTACATTTCAAATTTATACGAATATTTTATCGGTATCAATTGAATATACCACAGGTTTCCAAAGTACATGGATAAGATAAAAACCTGAAAGTATTTTCCGGAGTATAATTGCTATTCTTATAATTACACTCGTGAATAGTTTTTAATAACTAATAATTGTTTCCGCATAATTTGTAAATGTCGCAGAAACTACCCATGTAATTGTTTATGAAGACATGTCCTACAGAAAAATAAATGTTACCAAAAAACGCAATCGTATTTGGACCAAAAATTCGTTATTACTTAATTAATTACATTGTCGGTTTTTAAGCAATGTGAAAATATATTTTAATGCCTTATTTTTACCCCTCTCCATGACGAATCCAAATTTAGGTTTGCAAAGCAAAAGTTTAATGCCAATAAATTTGATTTACTGCAAGTAATTTATAACATTTAAGCAAATTTTATCGATCCTATAATAAGTTATAATTGTGTTCCTACTAAAATGTGAAATCAAGATATAAAAAGGAATTGCTTATTTTTTGTGGTTTTTTTGTCGAAATTGTAAATATCCTGCTTTATAAGACGAAATGTTGGTTAGCCTGCGCGCCTGCGCGTTACTTCTTGTTGTTTCATAGAAATCTTAAAATGGCTGACGAGATTATCTGTTATGTGCGTAATACCGTTCGAAATTTATTTTATGTTTCCATCAGACCTTTTTAGAAGGAAAAAACTAGACCTTTTTATTGTATTCGAAATTTAATGTTGATAGTTATGATCGTGATATAAGTTTGGCCTTGTGTTCTTCGAAAACTGGTCCACGTGATAATCATTTTCACAGCAGTGTTTTAATACTTTTGGTTATTTTATTTTATTTATTTTAGAAGGAAAAAACTAGTATTGTATTCGAAATTTAATGTTGATAGTTTTGATCTTGACAAAAGTTTGGCCGTTTATTCTTCGAAAACAGTGGTCCATGTGACGCATTTTGACAGCAGTTTTTAAATATGTACTTTTAGTTTGATTTGTGTACGTTTTAAGACACTTTAAGTGAAGTGAAGTTTTATCTAAAGTTTTTTATAGTTTCAGTGTGTGTAATCTTCACATTGCTTACTGGACATTAGTTAACGTCTCTTAATAGTACTATTTCTTATTTTGTAAATCAATGATATGTGAATTTGTATATGTAATTATTCAGTATGCCCTGTTTTGCCACTTAATTGTAATTTATGGTGATGTTTTGATGTATTATTGTTTTTCTTTAGTCCACTCGTGCTGTTATATTGTTTTACTTTGTATTTTCTTTTGTGATTGAGTTTGTCTTATTGATTTGCCATGTAACTATGATCTTCTGGAAAATAAATGTACTGTTATTATTGTGTGATCCAGCTGTCCTGGTCAATCTCCTCGAGGATTTATATCTTCAAAGGTAAGGAAATCTTAAATGACTTCTCTATTCATCTTTGATTTATAGTTGAAATATCTTTACCGTATATATATGTATATAGTAAATGTTATATTTATCATATTTGTGTATAATGGAGTAATTATTCTTATAAATTAGTCCTTGTGTATAACATTTTGTTACCGCATAACATGTTTAATGAGTGATTTTATCGTTGTAAAGTATCATTTTCTGTGAAGAGTTGGTAAAGTTTTTTGCAAGGACGGATTTGTTTATGGGCAAATATAGCCAAGATATGGCGTTACATTCTTAACGTAGGATTAATTAAGGGTTTGTTATCAATATATATTGTGTTTTTAACGTAAAAATTATAGTTTACCTCATAAAATGAGAATCTGTTTTTAAAAACGTATGAATAATACATTTTTAGCCAGTTTCCATTACTTTATAAACTTCAAATCAAAAGTTATTGTGAAGGTTTTGTAGAATTTTTATCCTTTGGGTGCGAGATTTCTGAGTTGCTTCTGTCGTTGTTTCAGATGCGTGCCTCCGAAGAATGAAGTCTGAAAACGCAGCCAGCATCGTACGTCTTCCTCAGGCCAGCTCTGCTTTGCGATATCAAGAAAGAAGATGGGTGAGTGTGATTGATTTTGCATTTCAAATTAGAACTAATGAGCTTCCCGCTTTAAATATATATATTTCATGTCCTGGCATGTGCAGAAACTACATTAGTCTTACGTATTTTTACACATAGGGGTATTTTCTCTCTACGGCAGTTTTAATATATCTGGAAGCTGCGGAAGTGCTCTTCTCGTACCAGCATCTGTTATGCTTTTCTCGGTTATTAAAAAACAAAGCTCTACGATTTTGACATTCTTTATCCATTTTTCCTAAATGTGAATCATCTCGTCGAGTAGCTAATCCGTTTCCTATTGCTGAGTTTAAATTAGTGTCGTTTCTTGCTGCTCCTGAATAAACGTAGCCCGTCGCCTAACATTCTTTGTCATTTAGATTATCTACGAAGGTGACATAACCATATAACTTATAATTTGTTAAAAAATAATGTACGTCCTTATTCTCATCTAATTTTAAATATATGCATGAGACAATTTGCCTTAATAAGCATTACAGATGTTTAATAGTTTTACTTACTGAAAAAGTAAGATTCCAGCATTCGAATGATTTAAAATAAGATCAATTGCTTTGATTAAATTGTTATTAACTGGATAATTATCCGTAAATATTTTTGTTGCTATCTATAAAGTTTGACATTGCTACAGCATTAATTTCGATGCTTAAATTAAAGCGTGAAGCGAATAATGCTATTCTTTCACTTATTTGAAGGTTTAATTGGCACTAATTGAATCGGAGGCAATGCCAGGAATCTTCCTCTCTCTGTCACAGTGCAATCTGGCATCGGAACTTTTTAATTTTTTTGTACCATTTGGCGACAAATGAGGGTTGATCGAAACAACGATTATCAATGGTGACGGTTATAGAGGTCCAACTGTATTTCAAATGTTTATATAAACTCAGATCACGCTTGCAATTGGGAGCTTTTAGAATAACAAAAGATTGTTTCATTTTTAACTCTTTTTAAGTACTAAGTTAAGATTCCATCAGAAGCACCTGTTGGCATAGGTTTGTAAAAGTTTGAAAGGATTGAAAATATACGTTGGATTTGTTATAACTATTTTAATTTATATTATTCCAGAGCTTGCGATTATATACTTGATACGTTTTCGTGTATGGTATATTGCAAAACGTGGTATTGTACACAGTCCGACATCGCATTCTTTACATACGTACAGTGAAGCCTCGATATATTAGACTAAAAGGAGGGGAAGGCCTGTCTGTTATATCCGAAACATCCGAAGGAAACGTATGTGTTGCCTTAAATTGTTAAAATGCGCATGTTATGAAAGACAGTGTTTTACTCTGCTATATATTTATACAAATTGTTAAGAGCGCATGAAATAATAGCACAGAGTTTTCTAATTAATTTAGGAAAATAGGAATCGTATTAATTTTTATATTTTACTAGTAAAAGGTGCTTGCAGTGTGCTAGCAGGAGCATATTGTTATAAGAACATAATTAAGAATGAAATAAATTATAGCGACCGTAAGAAAAATTGATTTTCCCTTGCGTTCTTATTTGAAAGGAATTATTCTTAGGAATGGAACTTGGGATACTTTTTCGAGATTTTAGATTTTTCCGGACCCTGGTGGAAATGGGGCAGAAAGTAACAATGAATACAAAGAATGTTTTAAGACAAACAAACCCCACGAGTAACGCAAGTCAGTCAATTTCAACCAGTCACAATGATCAAACGCAGGAACAATTCATTTTTGCGGATTTGCTGCACCAATAAATTATACATTGTATCTACCATATATACTCGTGTATAACGCGCTGTTTGAAGACCACATTTTCAGGTCATAATGTAGGGGTGCGCGTTATACGCAGGTAACACTTCTCTGCACTTAAAATAGGAACCTACCTCGCACCAGATTCACGCTTTTTGGGTTAATTAATGAGAAAAGCACAATAATTATTGATACTCCAGGTTATACATACATAATTATATGTATAGAACACCTAATTACTTCTATACATTTATAATCCCATCCTCTCCAATTATTCCGCTTTTCACTAGCTCATCAGCTGATTGCTGTAATTTTTGCAAAATCACAAGATAAGTCTTCCTGCAAAACACATATCAAAAACAAAAAAAAACATAGAATAAGCAAATTGAAATAATTTTATTTAGTTAATGATTCTAGTATGTACGATTGACAATGTAAGTAATTTAAAACCCATAGAATCTCGTGTGTGAACTTAATCCTACCTGTCGCGTTTCCTGTTTCCAGATTTGTTTGTTAAATTTTTGTTGTTCCTTCTCTTAAACAGTTTTAGAATGAGATAGGAAAGAGAGAACCAACATCCACTTTAAATCAAAACTATTTTATAGATCCCTTTTTGTCTGATGTAAAAGCATTGGCAAAAGTGGCGCTGCGGTTTTCTACACGGCATCACTTTGCCCAACTTACTGTATGAAGTTGCTCCCATCTCAACTCAGTCGCTTTAATTATTGACGATGTCTCTCTTAGACATAATATGGAGCTTATTGAACATAATACACTTATGGACAAGTCCAAACGTTTTAATATTTACATACCTCCCAAAAATGAAGGATGTGTGTCATACACGTGGTATAAGAAAAAGTCGGGATTTTTTGGAATAAAGTACGAGTGCGCATTATACACGGCAGTTATACACTGGGACGCATCATACACGAGTATATACAGTAATTATATACATTATAATATGTATATATATCCATATATTGCGACGTATAAGTCGACCTTGAATTTTCAACTTGAAAATACTAGATTAAGTATATGTTCGCAGTATAAGTCGACCCCCTTTGTTTCACTTAAAAATACTTCTCATGAAATAATCGCCAGGCAAAATCAAGGTCCTGTACGATCCAAGTTTTAACAAGACAGAAATAAACATAGTAATAAAAAAATATATGAATATAGTTTTGAGTCCGTGCTATTCTTCTTGAGCCTTCCATTTGACAGGTGTTTTCATTTCAACCAATAAGAAACTGCTATTCTCAGAGAGCTTGACCAACTAAATAATGGTTCCTGTGATTTGATTGATGTCGGCTGTTAATGATGCTATCAAATTTAACTGCACCTAGTTATCGCATTCAATATCTACGGTGGTGGAATTCAATATAATATCACGTTGGCAGGCATAAGGATGGTTTTGATGATTACATTATTCCCCTTTTCAAAAAAGGAAATGTTTTTTTCGCATATTTTTTGATTATTTTTGTCTTTCTTCACGTACTTTTTTGTACTTGATTTATTTGCATATTCCACATATAATCATAACTTGCAATTAGTATGGTTAATTCCTATCGAAGTGTACCTCTTCTATCTCACTTACTTCTACAGTATTACAATACTTTGGATGATACATTTAAAAAAACAAGGTAATTGTCCATAATAAACATTTCATAAATGTCATATTAAGGAATTGATATTTTAATAAACAATCAAGTAATGATTATAACATTCTAAGTTGTATTATTTATTTATAATTATAATGTTATAATTACATGTGGAAAGTGCAAATAAATCAAGTACGTATGTGAAAAAAAAAAATGATCAAAAAATTGGGGAAAAAAAAACAAAAATGTAATGAAGACATAATAATAATACAATTTTACTAGTTAAAATATATATACAGACCATTTCTGAAAAAAAATGCTGGCTGCTGGGATCGAACCCCAGCCCATCCGACTACTAGACATTCATTCTACCAATTAAGCTATTGCTGCTTCTGTTTTGTAACCGTAAGGTTAATGATATATGTTGCATCCATGCTTACACCTGAATTTAAATTGTTAATATCTTTTAAACAAGGGCCCATTGGCAAAAACGCAGAGAGATATAGGTGATGTTTTAGTTCTAGTTTCACCTCCTAAAAGGGTTTTACGAATTTCAATATTAATGTTATGGCCTCCCCTTGTTAGTAAATATCGATGTTATTTATCTGTAATTTAAAGTTTACAATTTTGTATTCGTCGTATAAGTCGACTTTAAGTTTTAGGAAAATTTTTTAAGCTTCAAAGGTCGACTTATACGCCGTGATATACGTTAGTTATAATGTTGCGATGTATTCATTAGGCCTTCCAAATAACGCACATGTGATAGGTCCGCATGAGACACAATGTATTAGTGGCGTCATTTAACTGTTTTGCATCGCCGGACATTCTGTCCGTTACATCCTAAGTACGTTCCATCAAGGTCCAGTATGCAGAGGTTTCAATGTACTGTGGATTTCTTCCTTTTCATTGGCTTCGTGGTACTTTTGTTTCAGATGGTACACTTCCTCGTGGCTAATCTCATCACAATTTACTGAAAGAAGTGAATAATATCAGTCAGTCTCTCTTTTACAGTAAGCACCGCCTCGAAATATTCCAATTCATTTGCATCGGAATCAAAACGTTATCAGTTTTGTCTTTTCATTGGGAATCAGTGGGCTAATGAAGTTTATTCTAATGTGTACTTGAAGTTGTTTTATTTATTTAACTAGTTTTGAATTTTTACTTTGCAAAAGCCATAAATAATGACTTGAAAGGCTTACAGAATGCAAGCACCTTCTATTTGTATATCGAACAAATAAGTAACATATCATTCTTGTCATTAAAGAAAATTTTTAATAATGTATGTGTATCTGTAAATGTAATTACATGCAAGGTTATTTGTCAGGTGCGTTTTGCTTCCAGCATAAGCGCCTATTAGTATTAGTCTCCATCTGGTCTGTCCGCATGTTCGTTATCTGCTTCTACCAAGCAGATTTTCATGAAATTTGATATTAAGGACTTACAGTCAAAGATAATAAGAAAATCACATAAATGAGTCACGTAAGCCAATCAGGGGTACCACTTTACTGGTGATAAAATATGAACTTTCCCTCATATCTCGTAAAGTATCGGTCATATCAAAATATTTATCAAGTAAAACTTGTAGAACTAGTAAAGTAGGGTATTTCTTTTCCTTTACATTTTCATCGTAGGAGTCGCCGTTTCCGAGAAAATCGAACAAGAGTCTTAATTTGAGTTGAACTTTGAAATTTTCTAGCATGGTTACTTCTTCATTGTTGCTAACGTAAACAATCTCACGGAAATATGTTTAATTTCCTTACATATGCATTTAATATTTTTAAATGGGAAGGAAATGGATTATTTATGACGAAGAAAAGAATTTATAATGCTATTTCCCTTCCAAACACGTAAATAATTTCTTTCAAATACTCCAGTGCACAAAATGCACCCATTTGTGTTACGGTGTACACTTTCCTAACTTGTTTATATCTTAAAATCTCATTATAAATATTAGTGTTATTTTAAACTCTTGTACTAATTTTTAAACGAAGTAATCAACTGATATTTTATAATTATACAACATTAAATTACCATAACTTTAATGTATGTTAGCAACAAATTGTTGACAACATATTTGTAGTGAATCTGAGATAAATACAGAGTTCATAAAATTATTTCTAACGAAGAATGTAAATTAAACTACAAAATATCCTTTTAAGATTTAGTCACATTAAACGTTTATTAGGAAAATTACACTGTAATCGTTTTTGTGCATCAAATCTTGGAGTAATTATTGGAATTTATTTTACAATGCAACACAGACGTCTTTATATAGTTCTCTGGTGAATAAATTAAATTAAAATGGTATTGCAAAGTTCTTTGCTTATAAATAACTAGCAAATTTACCCAGCGTTGCTCAGGTTATGTTTTAAATCATCGTGACTTCAAATTATGGCAATAATTATGAACAAAAAATTATATCTATACTTGAATTAAGTTTTATTTGGGAAATTTTTTCATATTTTAATTGATATAAATGAAAGTGTTGGAAAATATTTCGAGTATTCGTAATTAAAATTGGCAATCAATGCAGTCGATTCATTTTGTGAGGTGACGCTTTTTGCCAGGTGGAGTTCGTTCTCTAAGCTTCCGGTAGAGAACGTGCATGTAGAGTACAGGTAGTTCCGCCCAATGTAGCAATTGAAAATTACTAGAAGTTACCTTACGCCTCAGTGATCGGAGGTAATATGTAGAGTGGAGGGGAACGAATTCCATTAGAATAGAGGGGCATTGAAGGTGAGCGCGCTTCCTAGAAGGGAAATCCCCGTGCACGCAGAGTAGAGAGGTGACTTCTTAAGTCAGTTACCATACGGTAGCTTTGCTTTACGCATGGACAGTTATATGCGGGATGTTCAAGAGTTCAAAATAAACATTCTTTAAAAATTCAGATAATACCAGGTTCCTAGAAAGGAGCGTCTGTCTCACACAACATTGTACGAGGGTTTCCCAGAAAGTAATGCACCACATGTTTTGAAATTACGCATATTTAACGAATATGTGACAGATTTTGACTTTTATCGATAAGTTTCCTGGACAACGAATGTCATTTTTGAGGCTCGAGATTCATATTATTGCCTCGCGAGAGATAAGGGGGGGAACAGCAGAGGGAGGGAGGGGGATAAGGCATTGTCAAGTGCAATTTGTAACGTTTTAACAAAAGTATTGTCCACTTATTGTAACAAAGTATTATTCACTTGACATAAATTTATTTTAACAAAACTCTTTGCTTAGAGAATCATTCTAAGAGTCGGAGCATTGAATTTCTGTGTGATTTTAATTCTCTTTTCTACTGTTTTTGTTTTTCGTTGCATTAATTCTTTTTGTTTGTTCATCTGTTGTTTGTCGTTTTGTATTAACCAAACCACATCCAACACAGTGTAATGTGAGCAAATAAAGTAAGTGGTAAATGTTTTCACTTGTATAAATTGTGTAGTATCGAAAGTAAGATTGCATAACCCGGCCGCTGAATGGGTTTGTTGTCTAAGTAGGCTGTTATGAAGGTTAACATACGTAATAGTGTCTCATTGCACCGTCAAATGTCATGGATGTCTGCGTTGACCAGCATCATAGCTAATCCTTATATACAATAAACTTTGAAGCTTCTTTGTTTTTTATAAAAAATTCCGACATTTCAAATTTAAAATGCAGGCATCTCTAGTGGAATTATAAAATGTTATATTCTCCTATATTATTGTTATTATAGCACTGACTATAATTAACCAATTGACCAAACCTTTTATACATTCATCAAGTTAAGATGTTAATAATAATCGTACCAAATTTTAGTTATTCATGTCTTATAGTTTATGGCATGCATAATGAGACATGCAAACAAACTTTTGCAAATATATATAGATTGTGGGAAGCTCATTCAATTCTATTTGGTATAATAATTATAGGATATTTATTTTGTTTCTCAATTTTGTAGTTATTGTTTTGATTCTCAGGTTGGTCTCTATGTAAATATTAACGTTGTCTCTTGTTGGATGAGTTATATTTTAGATTACTTAACAATTTCATGGCTGTTTAAAATATCTTCATTAAATTATCATAACGATAATTTTGGTAAACTCCATATGAGATTTTGACTTATTCTAACACAAGCGTTACTGAAAAGGAATTCTTTAAATTTATTAACATAAATAACTCAATTGTATACAAATATTTAATGAAATACTTTAGTTTTTCGTGCACTCAATACTTTCATAAATTACAATTGAAAATTCTTCAAATATAAGTCTTTAAATAAATATTTTGTAACGATAATGTATTGCTACTTACATTTTGCACATTTATAATGTTAAAAAATATAATTATTGATAAATTTTTAATGATTTGATTTGCTGATTTTTCTTTTAAATTTGACAAATTGGCCATGAAAGTGTTAAGCTATTGATAAGGAGCAATGTGATTTGTTAACGATAGTGAGTTGAGTCACGCAATGCAATTACTACTTAAATTTTATGTAAATTAACCTCAGATCATTTAATTTTATGCATTTACTGTACATTACCTGGAAATATAAGACTTTGAGAATATGATATATTTATTCATAAATATAGTGTTTGCTTTGATTAAATATTATATTTTGCATAATAGCTTTGAATCTGAACTATAAATCAGCAAATATGTTTTTGATGTTGTAAATATAAACTTACCTCCATTAATGTTATATTTTTAAATCCAAGCAAGATAATTCTTAAAGACAAAATGTATTTAGTTCAATCTTTGTTGCTATAAAAATTAAATTATCAGAAGTCAATGTTTAGTCTTTGAGTTTCTATTATGCAATTAACGTTTTTAAAAAACAGTCAAGCGTCTAATTGAGGTACATGGTGTAATTTCAATGCACTTTAAGCAAATTAATTTGGCAAATATAAAGAGGTTTAATTTTATAAACGTTTGAAATAGGTATGCCATAAAATTTTAACTGCATTTTTTGGAGTTTATTTCTGACTTGGAATGGTTTATAAAAATGTTATTCTGACATTTAAGTAATTCCAATTAAGCATTGCTTTGCGAGATTCATTATTTTTTTGTCATTTATGCAAACATTGCTCCCATTTGGAATCAGTTGCGTGTATTCAATTTTGACCAATAAGAGACATTGTTAATTGTAATTAAGGTCATTGATAATGTGATATGTTTAAGTGTTTCCAGAACAAGCACTTGGAAAAATCGCTTGCCTCTGATAAAAATAGCTGCGACTGGGCTGTGAGAAAATTAATACATGCATTTCGACTTCAGAGCAGTTGTTGTCAGTGGCATTTCGCCACTGATGATGGCTGTTCTGTAGTCTAAATGCTTGTATTAATTTTTCCACAGCTCAGTCGCAGTTATTTTTATCTGAGGCAAGTAATTTCTTCAAGTGCTTGTTCAATAATTTAATTCGGCTGTAAAATGTGTTTGATGGTTTATTTTTTTATGTGATATATGTAGTTATGTCAACTGTTGAATAACAGTTGAAAATATTGTTATATGTAATTTGTCAGTTGTTCAATAGTTGAAATGTAGATAAATTGTCATAATGTTGAATAATTTGTTCAATAATCAGCAAAATTTGGCTGAATTTGTGGTCAAAAATGTCATTTTTTGGCTAAAAGTGTGCTAAATCTAGCAAAAATATACCTAAAAAAACCCCTTAAGTCCAACGATACCTAAAAGAGGCTCCGAGAAAAAGAAATTATTTCTATCTAAAAGGAGTCAACAGGTTTTGATCATAATAAAATGTCTTTATTGCAATGAAAACAATGTACAATGTATACATACAAGTTCAATAAAAATTTTACAATCTGAAATAAAACATTTTCTCTACTTATTTTATCATGCACTTCAAAATGAAAACCTGGACTGAAAAGAAAACTGACTCTAGACAAAAGAAATGTTTGTTTACATTTTGGACAAGTCCTAATTTCAGAAATCTTTAAAGTCTTGCAGTTAAAAATTATTCCGTCCAAATTGTAAACACATTAATTTTTTTAACTTGTTTACAATTTGGACTTAGAATAATTTTTAACTCTTCGACTTAAAAGCTTTCTGAAATTAGTACAAAAAAATTAATTTGTTTACATTTTGGACAATAATTTCTGACTCTGACTTTAAAAAATTTCTGAGCTTTAAAACATTTCTGGACTTAAAATGCTCTATTAGCACAAATCAAAATTGCCATTTAAAAATTTTCATGAAGTGCAGAAAAAAATTTACAATTTAGCAAACACTACAATAAAAGTTGGACATTTTTACAAAGCACTTTGGCAAGGATAATATCATTTTAACAATTTCTATTGGTGACAAAGAGGAAAAATAGCACAGCAGCTTAGAAAAAATATGAGACAAAATATATATATATATATATACCCAAAAATGCTAATTCTGGTTTGTTCAGATTTAAAAAAATGGCAGTAATTATACAGAATGAAAAAGCAATAGCTTATATACATTTAGACTTAAAAGAATTTACGATTTTTCTGAATAATATAAATAACACAACCCTTTGGAAACCTATTTACAAGTAAATAATGTCTAGCAAATTGGATATTGATGGAATTATTAAAAGAACTTTAGTATACAGACTTGGAATTCTTTTTTCTGGATATTGACTTTAATTAAGAATAAAAAAACCTTCACAATTTTTCTTAATTAAGAAATGTAACTCTCCACAAAGTTAAATCTTTTTCTAAATATTGCCTAGAATTAAGAACAATTAAATTACCATTTCCAATGAATGGCTTCATAATTGGAGATTATAAATTTTTCACAATGAAAATATTTTCCCTTACAAAGGCATTCAGTCGGATTTTCAATCAAAACTCTCAAAACTAACCGAAATTTCATTTACATTTTAAACTCTTTATCTGATTTTGATAACTTGAATAATGAATAGAATTTGTATTGCCTCAGAAATTTTTCTGCCTCGAATAAACCACAAAAAACCCAAAGAATATTTTCTGAATTAATTCAAGCATATTGTACATTTATCTCCAAATTTATTTAAATTATTAAATTAAATCTGGAATTATTTAACCACGCCAAACACTCTTGGTAAAATTTTATATGTAGAACACAAAACATCCTGATCCAAATAATCTTTTTTAAGGGCTGCTCCTATTTTAAGATTAAATTTAATTAATTACTTTCCAACATCCAATTTGCTGAACGATATTCACCATAGAAATGCACGACAAGTCTGCAAACATGAGCTAATACAGTGCTGCCTCAGAAGTCAATATGAAACCTTCGCATTTAATAAGTTTTCTAAGGTTTTTAAATATCTTCTGTAATTCATAAATAAATATTTACAATATTAGATTCTTATTAACAGAAGTGGAATTTGATGAAAAGTTAAAATTTATAGAAGTACGCTAATAAACTTTACAAACAAAATGGAATATGCCTTATAAAATCAAATTAGAGAAAGTTTTTAGAGTTGAAACTGAAAACCAACACCTTATATTCTCATAAATTTATAATCAATATTAAATGCATTTTATAAAAGTTGAGTTATCACAAAGCTTTTCAAGTTCAAAGAGAAAATTGCCTTATATTCTCAGAAATAAAATATTCTTACAAAAGGTACCAGTTAAAACTTTTTTTTCAGAGGTAGCGCTATATTTTTCATTTATTTACTTTAAGTGTAAATTGATTTAAAAATATTTTAAAGAGAAATTGAATTCTTGGGGTATCGTATAATCCGATCGTAAATTTTGGCTTATTCTGAATTACGGGAAAAAAACAGCTCCTAAAAATTGGAATTCTTATTGTATCGTATTTATTTCAATTGGCTGAGCAGAAATCTATAATAATGCCAAATTTGAAGCATTTAGCCCATCTAAAAGTGCCTTATAATTTACAATCTCTTCTCCTAAATCTTCCGTAATATGCAGCCATATTATTATACAAGATATTTATCGCCTGATATATTGAACAAACCAGAATATAGCAACATATAGGTATAAAAACCTTCTCTCATCCCATGTGTGTAGCCTCCAGCACATAATCCGCTTTACTCTCGCACCCAGATGCATCAGTTCTTGTTTCAGCAAAGTAATACTCCTCGATTCATGGTTCCTTGATGCCTCACACCATCGCATTTTCACTCAGCATCAACTGTGAATGCCTAAAATAAAGAAGAAAAATGGTTGTGGTGAATTCAATTAAGAAATATAAACTAAAAAATCTAAATATTAAAGATTAATTTTCCCAAACAACACGAAAGAGTGCATCTCATTTACCAAGGTCTATTTAGAATCTTAAAATTTTAAATTCCTGACGAGTTTATTCAAATTATTATGTGAAAGATTTATTTGGCAATTAGTTTTAAAATTTTAACCTTCCATATGGTGTCGCTTAGCGTGTCGGCTTCCCGTTACAAAGTTCCTGGGTTCGATATCCACGAATGGAGGTTTTTCACAAAAAATTAATTAATTAATAACAAAAACTATCATCGGTGCCTGGCAGTAGGCAGCAGTACTGTCAGTTTGGTATCGAGCTAAAAACAAATTATGTTGGCTGGGTTTATATCCAATAGAGCTGTAGGAGTGATCGGGACGATTTGAATGGCTACAGTACTGCGATCTGCGATGTGGAAAGCAACAGGGAAACTGCCACATTACAATTCCTTAGTAACGATTATATGGTTGGACAAAACGAGTTCTTTTGAGGTAAAATAATCCCCCAATAGGATCTCCGGGCAGGGACTGCCTTGAGGAAAGCATGTGTCGAAGATAACTTATGCATAGGTACTTGGAATGTAAAAACCATGAGGATGGCAGAAAAGATAAAGAACCTGAAAGAAGAAATGAAAAGAAATAGGATTGACATCATAGGGCTGAGCGAAGCTAGATGGGAAGGAGAAGGACAGTTCGACTCGGAAGAATACATTAGGGAACTATACAACAAGCAGGCAGGATCGGCACAAATGGAACTGGAAGAAGAGAATTGCATTGAAGAAGATTGGGACTAAGTATTATGAAAAGCGAAGCATAAAAGGCAATACTGGAATTAAAGAAAGGAAAAGCTACAGGCAGCGATGGAATACCGGCAGAGGTACTTAAAAGTCATGGGATTGGAAGGACAAAGTGATTACGAAACTAATTAACAAGATTTACAACTCGGGAGAGAGGCCTCAGGATTTCCTAGATGTAACAATGATCCCTCTAAAGAAGAAGCCAACGGCAATGCAGTCTAAGGACTACAGAACGATATCCCTACTGTCACACACTTTGAAGATCACCACGAGTATTCTTAATAAAAGACTAGAGAAAAAGGCCGAAGAAATGCTAGGGGAAGATCAATTCCGCTTCAGAATAGGACGAGGAACCAGAGATGCTATCGGTGTAGTGAGAATCATATCAGAAAGGGCAACAGAGTACAGCCAAGATTGCTCCTATGTTTCGTCGACTGGCAGAAGGCCTTCGATAGAGTAAACTGGGTACTGCTGATGAGGATATTAAAGGATATAGGTGTACACTGGAAAGACAGGAGACTGATCAGGAATCTATATGTGAATCAAGTTGTAAAGAAAACTGCAGAAAATAGGAGTATATGGAGAACCAAGTTTAACCATGAATAATCACGAACCTGTCTACGGACAGACTACCTATGATGATGATGGCCTCAACTGATAAACCAAATAAAGAATTGATTTTTTTAATAGAAAATAAAGCGTAAATTATCAGGGGAAATAAAGCAATCGCGTTATATAACAATTGAAAGTTAAAATGAACCAAATAAAATATTTATAATTCAAACAAACTCTTTATAAGTTTAATAATAATAATAACTTATTTAACACAAACAGTTTCCTCCAATTACATGTGTTGTAATATATTTTTAACAAGCACAAACGACCATGCCCTCGGCATTGGGAGCTAGACACGCTAACCACTCCTCTATTTTTCACAATGAAAATATTTTCCTTTACATATAGGCATTCAGTTCGGATTTTCAATCAAAGCTCTAAAAACTAACCGAAATTTCATTTGCATTTTAAACTCTTTATCTGATTTTGATAACTTGAATAATGAATAGAATTTGTATTGCCTCAGAAATTTTTCTGCCTTGAATAAACCACAAAAAAACCCAAAGAATATTTTCTGAATTAATTCAAGCATATCGTACATTTATCTCCAAATTTCTTTAAATTATTAAATTAAATCTGGAATTATTTAACCACGACAAAACCTCTTGGTAAAATTTTATATGTAGAACACAAAACATCCTGATCCAAATAATCTTTTTAAAGGGCTGCTCCTATTTTAAGATTAAATTTAATTAATTACTTTCCAATATCCAATTTGCTGAACGATATTCACCATAGAAACGTATGATGTCTGCAAACATGAGCTAATACAGTGCTGTTTCAGAAGTCAACACAAAAACTTGGCATTTAATAAGTTTTCAAGTTCAAACAGAAAATTGATGCCTTATATTCTCAGAAATAAAATATTCGAACGGACAATACCAGACAAAACATTCTTTTTCAGGGGTGGCGATATATTTTTAATTTATTTACTTTACGTGTAAATTGATTAATAAATATTTTTAAAAGAAATCAAATTGTTTGTGTGTAGTTTAATCCGACCATAAATTTCGGCTTATTCTGAATGATAGGAGAAAAACAGCTCCTAAAAATTGGAATTCTTATTGTATTGTATTCATTTCAATTGGTTGTGAGCTGAAATCTATAATAATGCCAAATTTGAAGTCTCTAGCTCATCAAAAAGTGCCTTATAATTTAATGTCTCCTCCTAAATCCTCCGTAAGATGCAGCTATATATTATACAAGATATTTATCGCCTGATATACTGAACAAACAAGAATATAACAACATATAGGTATAAAAACTCTCATACCGTATGCATAGCCTCCAGCTCAGATTCCTCTTTACTCTTGCACCCAGATGAATCAATTCTCGTTTCAGCAAAGCAGTACTCTTCGATTCATGGTTCCTCTACAGCTCAGCATCAACTGCTACTGCCTACAATGAAGAGGAAAAAATGGTTGTGGTGAACTCAATAAAGAAATATAATCTAAAATTATAAATATAAAAGATTAATTTGCTTAAACAATATGAAAGAGAACATCTTATTGATAGAGCCCTATTTTAGAATTGTAAAATTTTAAATTCTTTAAGAGTTTATTCATATTATTATGCGAAGATTTATTTGACAATTAGTTTTTAAATTTTAACCTTCCATATTGCCTCAACTAATAAACCAAGTAAACGATTTTTTATAGAAAATGAAGCGTATGCTGCAGAAACATGGACACTAAGGAAAAATGATATTAAATACTTGGAAAGCTTCGAAATGTGAACATGGAGAAGAATGCTGACGATAAAAATGGACAGATAGGGTAGAAAATGAGGAAGTACTACGAAGAATATGAGAGAAGCGAACGATTATACAGAATATCAAAAAAGGATTGGGCATTACCTGAGGAAAGAGTGCATGATTAACCTTTATCCGCCGGATTTAAATACCCTCTGGCGGGGTCCCGCTGCCGGATTTAATTTTGGACATTTAAATATTTTGTGTACGTCTTTTGCAAAAATCGCATATCTCGTGAACTATTGGTGATAAAATGTTCAAATAAAAAGCATTTTGTGGTCAAACTATCAGAGAATTACATCGTTCTGCCTATTTATAGAAATAAAAAGGGTTATATAACCCTAATAGACTAAATTACGATGCCGAAATAACTTATTGTTGATATAAATCAAAATAAAGTGCAAAAATACTGCATTTAGTCACTTTTTGGCAATGTGGTTCCTGCTCAGTCTGCAGCTGACACAACCCCAGTATTTACACTTCCCTATAGAGTCGAGCTAGTGAGGTATTCCTCGAAGCAGGGCTCAACACATAGTCCCACGTCACATGTTTTGCACCTATATTTCGTCCTTGAGTTATTGCTCTTTGAGGAACACACATGACAACAGATAAGGGTCCCCGAAATGGGCCAATGCTTATTGTCCTTGGCCTCTAAGCACTTTATTTGCATTCCACTAGCACTAGGTCGCCCCCTTGAGAGAGTCTGGGAAGGAAGAGTTCTAGCGCCCTCTTCAACCATTTGCCGCACAAGGGACAGTCGGAATTGCCGATGTGAAAATGCGCCACCGCACGAGGGAAGGAGAATCCAACTATTTAGGATAGTTAGATCGACTAAATGAAAAAATAATTTCTTTGTCCATTTCCAAGTGCGGCGACCGATGGTGTAGCTGTTAGCCATCCTATCTCAACTAGTTATATAAAAATAAAGGAATCACTCAAAAATAAACAGACGAACAGCTACAGATATTTTGAACGCACAAGTCTACATCCGCTCTACTTCGTAGTCTGCAAATGAATGAACGTAAACGTAGTAAAACATAGGTATATGCATATATGTGGAAACGGAAGAAGAAAATAAGAAAGGGAAGGAAGCTTTGGGGTAGGGCTTAGTCCTGGGGTTCAGTTTATTGCATCTCTTTGGGTTGCAACGTAGTAAAACAGAAATGCGGAAAAGGAAGACTAACAAAGGGAAGGGACGTTTGGGGTTCAGCTAATTGCATCTCTTTGTGTTGCGAGAGAGTCTCACCTCAGCGGAGACGTACACTTTGAGTGAGGCACTCTCGATTGTTTGTTTACTCTCCCCTTCCCCAATACGCAAGACTTTCGGCCTTGGGAGAGCAGATGGAAAAGAAGGATGCCTCATCTTTCTTCTCTTCCAAAAATTTTGATTCTATGACAAAAACGACATCTGTGAGCGGCCTCGGAGCTAAGCGGGACACCGGTGTCCCTTTCGGCAGGCTTACCCAGAAATTTGCCGGGACACCGGTGTCCCTTTCGGCGGTTAAAGGTTAAAGAAGTGCTAGAAGGAAAACTGGATGGAAAAAGAGAAAGAGGTAAGAAAAGGTTTCAGCTAGTAGACGACTTGAAAGAGAAAGAGACCTATCAAGTCATGAAGAAAACTGCAGAAAATACGAGTATATGGAGAACCAAGTTTAACCATAAATAATCACGGACCTGTCTATGGACAGACTACCTATGATGATGATGATTGTTGACTAATCAACCAAATAAAGAATTGTTTTATAGAAAATAAAGCGTAAATTATCAGAGGAAATAAAGCAGTCGCATTAGATAAGAATTGAAATTAAAAATTGTACCGTCATTTGCCGGTGCAATAAAAGTATTTTATTTATAATTCGAACCTTAAACTCTTTTAAGGTTTAACAATAGATTGCATGGCAAAGTAAATATACTCAATAGTCAATGAAGGGATATCAACGTTCTATTTGTTAACTCAATCTTAAGTTGATATTTTAGAAGGCACCTCCTGCTGACCACCAAGTTATTAAAATTTTTTTTATATTTTTAGATGAGATGGCATTTTAATAGATTATAGTCTTCCTGTGACAAATAAACATCGTTAACTACAGATAAGTATTAAATATTATCTGTTAATAATTTCAAGTGTAACAGCAATATTCATTTCAATTTATGCTATCAAATCAACTAAATTAATGAATTAACTTTATAAAAATTATTCCCTGTATTCTTAATTGGAAATTATCGACGTATCACGGCATTGGTTATAATGTCTATATCTATAATATATAATCTAAAACCAATTTCACATTGGATAAGACTATGGTTTGTTTTTACATTGAAAAACGGTCAAAGAATATGAATTCTGATTAGAACTTTAAGCCAAATAATAGTAAGGAAATATTTTTTATCTTCCGAAAGCTTTCATCGTAACAAGACCAATATGCTGCACTTAACAAGGTAAAAACTGACGTTATCGCTTCTGATTTCATGTCACTTCTTTATTCACTGTCTTTAATACTTCATAGATAACAGGCTAATAAGATAAAAATCGTCATAATAATGCCATGAAATATGTTTCACATTTTAAAAAGCATTGGACCTGCTGACACACCAATTTCACCAAAAATAAAATCCTTTGTCCTAGTAATAACTAGCATAATGCATCATGTACAACCTGCAAATATTAGCCTTCTAATTCTTAGTTTAATATCTATTTTGATTTGATTGATTGAACATAAAATAAAATGCTCTAAAATGGTATTTGAATAAATATTTTACAATTTTGGCATGCTCAACTGATGATTAGCCAACCACCAGCGAAATTAAACAATAAAAACGAATTGTCACAGCAAACTTTCATTAGCATAGCAACTTTAAAAAAATTTGCATGTAATCCAATAATTCGACTAACTTTCACTATTAAGAATCTCAGAAATCGCTTTCCTCAAAATATTTTCGCGATTGCTTCAGTAATTCTCATATAGATAGTCTTTTCCAAACAAAATATTTTAATCACTTTCCTCAAAATGTCTCCATAATTTCAACATTCAATCCTTTACACATCACCAAAGAGTAAATTCAATGAACATTTCACGTTACACTGTCACTGCAAAACTAATATTTTTGTTTCTATGAAATTGTCTCCTATTTATACAGCATATTTAATTGATTTATGCTGAATTGAAAGTCAGTAGACTGAAAAGTAAAAGTTCTCCGGCTCAAAGTATTTCATAAATTATGCCAAAAATTGAAGCGTTGATAACACTTATGTTAACGATAATTGGCAAATCTTTGAAGGTCTAAATTATAAAATCAATTTTATTCTATCAACGAAATATCCACTTAAAAGATGTTGAGATTTATCACTTTCCGATATACGCTGAAGTTACTACATTTTCACCGTTAATAGATGAATAACTAGCACAGTAAGTATTGAACATATAGTAAAAAACAAATGCATGGTTACACGACTAAATTCCTCCTAGCTATTCATTTAAATACGTCGATAATTCTCACTGGAAACTTCAGGTAACAGCCAACAAAAGTATCACAAAACAGCCAATATGTTAAATGCAATAGGCAAACTACTTAAAAGAAACACACTGATTATACTCACTGTTATTATTTCTTGTTATCACATATATGAGAACATGACAGCTGAGTCCTGTGACATCTTCTGCAAACATTCCTCTGAAACAAAAGAATGAAATCTGTACTGTAAATTCATGCTGAATAATATTCCCGGTTACATTATGCAATGTCTCTCGTGCTAAATCACTCCGATAATATTGGAATTTATTCTATTGTAACACAACCTCAAAGATTTGTAAAGAAATCTGAAACTTTTATCCCTTAAGTTACTTAGTTAAGCTTATTTCCAAACCATTGGACTAGTATATATTGATTATGGAAATTAATAGCAACTAAATAAATCATTGCTTTGAATGAATTTTGTGATAAA
Organism: Uropetala carovei; assembly: GCA_036926305.1. Classification (NCBI taxonomy): domain Eukaryota; kingdom Metazoa; phylum Arthropoda; class Insecta; order Odonata; family Petaluridae; genus Uropetala; species Uropetala carovei. The sequence goes on from JAXCHB010000191.1 coordinate 1,345,881, forward strand.
GGGTTGCCAACATTTAATACGTGGAGTTTGTCTGATAAATGAATACATAAATACTTGGGAGGAAACCTTATCCATATATTTTCATTTATTCATTAAAATAAAATCCTTTATCATAGTAATAACTGGCATAATACATCAAATACAACCCACAAATTTCAGCCTTCTATCTGTTACAGTTTAATTGCTATTTTGATTTGATTCACTGAACATTTATAAAATAAAATGCTCTAAAATGATATTTGAATAAGTCATGTACAATTCTTTGCACGCTCAACTGATAATTAGCCAACCACCAGTGAAAAAAAACAATAAACACCAATTGTCACAGCAAACTTTTATTGGCATAGCAACTTTCCAAAAGTTTGCATGTATTCCAATAATTCGACTGACTTTTGACTAATAAATCTTTTTCCCAAAAATATTTCCTCGACTGCTTCAGCCATTTCCATATAGAAAGCATTTTCCAAGCAAAGTATTTTAATAATTTTGCATTGACTCAAATTGTCTCCATAATTTCAACATTAAATACTTTACACGTCACCAAAGAGTAAATTCAATGAACATTTCACGTTACACTGTCACTGCAAAACTAATATTTTTGTTTCTATGAAATTATCTCCTATTTATACAGCATATTTAATTGATTTATGCTGAATTGAAAGTCAGTAGACTGAAAAATAAAATTTCCCAGGTACAAAGTATTTCATAAAATATGCAAAAAATTGAAGCATTGATAACACTTATGTTAACAAAAGAAGTTAATATTTATCACTTTCCAATTTAAACTCAAGTAACACTTTCACCATTAATAGATGGAAAAACCAGCATAATTCTCACTGGAAACTTCCTGAGGTAACAGCCAATACGTTAAATGCAATAGGCAAATTACTTAAAGAAGTTGAGATTGTACTCACCGTTAATATTTCTTGATATCTCAAAAGGGAACACGACAGCTGTTCTGTGAAGTCTTCTCACGTCTTCTGGAAACATTCTTCTGAAACAAGAGAATGAAACCTTAAAGTTTGTACTGTAATTTCATGCTGAATATTATTTCTGTTAACATCATGTAATGTCTCTCGTGCTATATCACTCCGATAATATTCGAAAATATTATATTTAACTCAAATTCCAAGATTTGTAAAATATAAAATTAGTATCCCTTTAGTTGCTAAGTTAGGCTAAATACTCATTTCAAAACCATAAGACTAGTATGTACTGATTACGTACATTAATATCAACTCAATAAACGAAATATATCAAAGAATGAATTTTACGATAGGGTTGCCAACATTAAACATCGCAGGACACGGATAATTTTGTCAGAAAACTGACTATTTGGGAAAGAACCTTAATATTTTTTCAGTTATTCATTAAAATATTATTTATTCAGCTAAGCGTACGCTTTATCGAGGTTAAAATATACGAAAAGTTATACGCACTGCCCCGGACTCTCGTCAAATTGGCACCCCTCATCATCGGTTACCACCGTATATAAAATCATTTATAAAATGGTGTATGAGAAAAATTTCCGAAACAACGATAGAAATTTCACTACCTGTCCTATGTGATAAAAAACCAACCTTTACCTTGTAACTTGACGCTTACACAACCACTCGACAAGTTAAAAACCATATTCATGTCTAAACTTGACTCAGTCCACCGAAAATACACGTGGTTAAAACTTTCAACAAGGAAAAATAATTGCATTGATCCTATATAAAGCTTTCCCCTAATTAATGCAAAGATTATGCCGCCATTAACTTAAAGTGAAGAGATCAACCACTTCGTTTAATTAAGAAATAATTTCAAAAAATCTGTGAACTACGGATCGGAAGAAATAATGACCTTGAGACAAAATTGTACGACAATATTAATTCGGTAATGCTAACCCGCTGAAGCATGCCGCCGGCAGCAATTAAATTAAATTTTCGCTTATTTCTAACTAAAGAATTCAAACCCGACAATGGATCACAGTAACACGAGGTCGATGTAAATCTCTTGGCAAGTATGAAGAGAAAGTTCCTCACTCGTCGACGATGTGATCTTCCTCAACGTAAATTTAAAGTGACCATATCCCAACTTCTACACGCTCGTTACAGAGTTAAGAGATGCGCATGTTCGGACTTCTTTTGTTCATGGCTGTTCCGTTCTCTTTACATTTTCTATTAAATACTGCGAAATAAACATGGTATCCTTAATAAGTAATATTGAAATGTTTTAATTAATATTTAATCGGCCCTTTTATTAATAATATGTTATAAATTAAATAAACACTGGAATATGTAACACACATTACCTGTATAAAAGTTTCCATCCTTTCGCTTATAACAAAAAATATCGTTTGTTATCTGATTTGAAATTTACAATAGAAAAGTCCGGAAAAACCTTTTTTAAATCTATTTTACAACAAATACATGTATATAATTTAATATATGTAAGATCTTATTTACTTCGATTACTGCTAAGAATGTTAAGGGTGGCAACAGTTGCGTATCCATACATGAATATTTCCTATTTCAAACTGAACTAACATATGTGTCTCTAGTTGGATTTTCTCAAAAATACTTAATCCTACAATAAATATGTATAGGAAATGAAATGTTCTATTTTAAAAACACTACAGATTTTATTCGAAGACTTTTTCTATATAAATACCTAATATTTTATATCTATTAATTTGTCATCCATGATAGGGTTAGGTGAATCGTTTATACGATATATAAAAATTAAAGCAATTCATTTCTCAGGATTAATAACGGTTAAGTAAATTTAAACTTCCTCTTTAACCTTTTAACAGCCATGAAGTGATATGATGCCATATTTAATGATCTATCTAATATAAACTGGTGTTCATTACAAAATCTTGATATTGATTCTTCATTAAACTTCTTTTACGATGTATTGCAAGATATTATAAATAGACGTCCCCAAAGTTAAGCCAAAAAAGAAACAATTCCCCATCTGGTTTACACCTGAACTAAAGAACTTAATAGTAGAAACAAAGCTCATATGACTTATTAAATCTCCAATTTATCCATTGATTACAATATATTTTCAAATTTACGAACCAAATGCAAAAGTTTAAATAAAATTTGCTTTTCAAATTACATCAATGACTTAGAAGAATCTATAACTTTTGACATAAAGCCCTTTTAGAAATTTGTGAGCTCGACCCGGAGAGATGCTGGTTTACCAAAACACGTTTTTAGATACCCAATCAGGTGATAATGGTCAGGAAATAGCAAACCTTTTTTCAAATTTCTTCTCTAGTGTTTATAGTAAATATTCCGATACTGATATTAATCCTAATTATGACCACACAATATATATTTCTCAATTTAAATTATCAGCTAGTGATATTATAACTAAACTTAATACAGTTGATATTAATAAAAGTCCTAGTCCAGATAATATACCTCCGCTTGTGATTAAAAACTGCTCAAATATCCTATGTTTACCACTTCTTATAATCTATATCAAATCACATTGGAGTTTTTTCCTAGGATACGGAAAATCAACTATGTGTACCCAATATTTGAACACGTTCCGTGCGCCGATCTGCATATGTCGCCGGAGTAGGGACAAATGGGTGGCTGAGAGCGGCATATGGCGCGCTTGCCCCACCGCTATTCTATTGGCTCTCGTGGAAGCCAGCCATGCGTTGGAGCCAGGCCTCTGAAACTCCCTTAGAAACGGCTGTTCCGAAGTTTAGCGGAAGGGGATAACCAGATGGCAATAGCGTCGCTCTTAGCGTGACGTCATACAGCGGCTTTCTCAAATCTGTTTAAGCATCAGATTTGAACATCGAAGGTTCATTTTGTATCAAAATCACTATTACAGGAATTTCATGAATTTAAACTTATACGATATATGGGATGAAGCATTGAAACAATCTATATATATATATATATAACGCTTAGGTATGTATGCTTTGTTGATTACCGTTACCAAGTAACCATATATTACCCCATAAGCATTGGAATCGGTGCAAGGCATTTTTAATTTCTTTTTAAAATTATTATACGAAGTCCGGACTTGAAGTATTAAACGGAAAAATGAGTGAAAATAATTATTTTATAAAACAATACGAATTTATGCTGAATTTGCTTAAATATTTTAACTGCATAAGAACGAGAAGTTTTGAAATTTATAATGGGAAATTTTATTTTTTAGTTTTGTAATAATTCTCCAGAGACGATCATTAGAGTCAATGAAATATACACAAAAATAAATCCGAGGGAATTCATTATAAACAATGAATATAATACAATGGAAATATGAATAAATTTATTTATTTAAAATTTTGGTGAAATCACATATACAAATATCTTGCACACGCTTTTAGGTTCACAGGAGGTAAAAATTATAACATTCACATAATGTAGAAATTTTATAAATACCAAGCAAAAATTTTATAACTTTTAATATACAATGCATTCAATGGAAATATGAATATATTTATTTAAACGTTCGATCAAATCACATACACAAATATCTTGCACACGCTTTTAGGTTCACAGAAGGTAAAACTCATAACATTTACATAATCTAGAATTTTTATTAATACCAAACAAAAATTTTATAACTTTTAATATACAACACATTATTAGATTACATTCATTAGTTTTCAGAAACTTTAATAAAAATTTACTTTGCGAGCTTGAACACTTTCCAGTTTAAATTATAGAAACTTAGAATTTTTTTAATAAAGTGGTGATTTTTGTCTGTAACACTGACGAAGGAAGGGATATTTACATCAAAAATATTTTTTATTTGCCTAACTTAAAAGAAAAATATGCAGGAACTATATATCCCAATAAACACACACACGCCTTTTTACAAAAGTAATATAATTGAAACAACTTATTTCATCTAAAGTTTCCCTAAACTTGGAAACACACCTTATTTACATAGCTAAATATGGGTACAAACATGGTACCAGGAAGAGTTCCTCTTATTTTTTCACACAATGATACTAAAACTCTATCCCGCACATATTTTACGAAAGTAATGAAATTGAAAAAGTAATTATTTTACCTAAAAATTACCTAAACTTGGAACACACATCTAAATTACACATTTACATAGCAAAATATTTTAACAAACATGGTACCAGGAAGAGTCCTCTTAATTTATGCACGAAGATACAGCAGAACATTTTGTGCTTACAGTGCACAATACAAAACATACAAAATTTTACATTTACAAAATGCAGTTTACTTTCCATGAAATTTAAGAAATCATGGGTGGGGACAAAGTGGTAATACACTTAAAGAACAAGTATATTTTGTTCTTTTTTCTGCTTTCCTGGAGCAGCATAAGCGACATCTTCTCCAACTGCCACCTTGATAGGAAGATGCTTGACAACTACTTCACTGTATTCCGATCATAACACATTAGAAATGTAAAGTTACACAAGAAAAATATAAATTTTGCTTACCTTACTCATCAAATAAAGCATCGTAACTTTCTGGCAAGGTAAATCTTGATGTTTTAATTGCTTCAATCTTGCTTTCTCATCTAGTGTCAGACAGAGGTTTTAATGTCAAGCCTACATGATTTTTCACAACCTGCCAAAAAAGAAAAAGTTATACACATCTTGAATTGTGCCAAAGAAATTGATTGCTTCATTTGTGACTTGGTACATTGGCGTTGTCAAAGCATTTATGCTCGATGGGATCTTGTTTTAGGTAGTAAGTATTGGAATTAGTATTTGGAACGGTCAGATTTAAATACATCCACACAAAGAATGTAACTATTTTCAATGCGAAAGATAAAATTTTGTCATTCTCCAGGAAGCTAGTTTTGGATTTCGTCTGTATAACAAAATAATTTGGATTGGTTTCGAACATTCAATGATTTCCTTGAAGAAGAAATTCAGAGCAACATTGTAGATCATCTTCGCAATTTATACACCAACATCAGGAAGTATTTTCCAAACATCAATGACAACAATAACTGGATTCGGAATCCATTCAGTATAACCGATAAACCAGAAGGATTATCTGCACTAGATTATGAAAATTTAATCGAAATCACTTCAGATGTCCATTTAATACAAACATTTAAAGAAGTTTCTCCGATTACATTTTGGGGCAGCTTATATCATGAATATTCAGAATTATCAAGACGGGCAATTATAGAGTTATTACCATTCGCGAGCACGTACTTATGCGAAACTGGGTTCTCGAAATACACAACAAAAACAAAATACAGAAATCGACTAGATGCCGTTCATATAAACGATTTTTATCTTTAAATATATGAAAATAGACGAAATGTTGATCACATGACCTATCTTTATTATTATCTGTACTTACTTGTGCTTCGATTTTCACCTTATAAACAAAATAACTGTTTGGGGTTCCGCAACTTCTCATTCGAGTTGCAAGGGTTCCGTAGCGAAATTAAATTGGGAAACGCTGCCCTACAGAAATAATTCTGCGCACCAAGTTACCAACAAAGGAAATGATAATTGCAGGTAAGACATCTATGCATTGGAGTATGTCTAGGCTGGTTAAAGCATTTCAGACCATTTTCTGACCCCTTGAAAAATTTTAATGCAACAATTTTTTCGTAGATGAGCCAAATTTGTTAGAAGCTTCTATGACGATGGCCTCTAAATCACATACATAACGTGTAATTACTACCTATCTTCATAAAAATAGCAAATTGAAATATTTTAGATACCAAAGAAGGGAGTTTGACTACGAGATTTATCGTAATCGTCAAAATCGAAAAATAGAAATTACTTACAACTTCCTGTCAATCGGGAAAGTAAAAAACTTGATGCCAGGACTTTCCCGTGTATTCCCGCAACCAACGACTGAACACCTTATAATAACCGGCATTTTTCCGTAAAAATTTAAACCACAGCTAAAACAGAACCAGTCCACAAATTCTCACAAGATGTCCGCTTTAAAAGGTGAAAAAGATGACACGGAATATACAGAGTTCCGTTCCTTTCACCTTTTTATTCGACACTAGCGCCAGTAGGCTTAAGATTACCCTTCCGAACTTTTCCGTCACAATTTTTGGCCGAAGTTTCAGAGGGGTGGGTTTAACCCAGACCCATCCCCTCCCCACTTTCATTTTGAAGCGCTCCCAGTGACACCTATCAACAAAGATGAGCGTAACTTGAAACTCTGAAAACCGTTGAGTTGCCAGGCCCTGACACCGATAGCCTAGAAAGTAGTCCTTCAGCGCCTCCATATACCTATGTATAACCGACCAGTACCTTTATTTCAATAAAAATAACAATTGTCTTGCTTCCTATTTTGAAAAAACGACGCCGCTTTTAAAAGACAATTACTAACAAAGTCTTCATTAGTTGAGTTAGGCCATAGTGCTAAGTCTTTATACTTGTCAAACTCTTCTAACTTTTCAATTATATTGCAAGCTTCGTTTCCCGTACACTTTTCTTGGTCGGTTTGACCGGTGTCCTCGTTATTTTTTTCTTCCTCTCTATCTATCTCTAAATTTTCTTCAGCATTTAGTATATTATGATTGTTTATATTACTTTCAAAGTCATCCTGTGAAGCCGAAGTAGAAGGTAGGTATGAAAAAAACTCGAAAGTTTTTGCCATTTTGCTAGTTCCGCCTCTTGTCGTCCATTAAGCTTCCTTTTCTGACTTCCGCTCAGATATTTGTGTTCAGACATTTTAAGTAGGGCCCATCTAAAATAATTATACATAGGTAATTAGCAAAGAAGAATAGAATAAAGTTAAAATATGAATTAAACTTACAAAGTAGTATTTTAAAATTTTATATACTATGTACAACATACCCCTTCAGTTGTTGCACACGTTGCGAACTACCACTACTGACTACAGCGCAACAAGAATATTATATGTTTTGTAAGCACAACATTCACTGTGCTAGACGAAATTTGGGTTCTTATGCGCATACACCTCACCCCTTATCTTCCCCTGCCCTACGTTTGTCGGCGCCCAGCGTCGATCGATCATCGAGTCACTCGTCAGTCGATCTTACGCCAGGGTTTCCCAAACTTTGCAGACCTGCGGACCGGTTTTTTTGATTGTTAGTTTCTGCGACCCGCCTTAATACATGTGTGTGCTATAAAGAATTACTGGAACCTAATATTAAATTTTAAAATATTAAAATAAAATTATTATAGAAATGCACTAAATATAGTATTGAAATTTAAGTAGCAACAGTAAACCGTTTAAAAAATAAATTGAAGACCCGAGCAACGCCAGGTATTTCTGCTAATAATAATTAAATTTTAAACAAGTTAGGAAAGTGTACAACGTATCACAAATGGGCGCGTTTCGTGCAATGGAGTATTAGAAATAAATTATATACCTGTACATGAGGGAAATAGCGTTTTAAAGTTCTTATATTCTTCAAAAATAATATTGCATGCACGCGTAAGGAAATTAAAAGTTTGTTTGTGAGATTGTTTATGATAGCAACAATGAAGAAGTAACCATGCAAGAAATTTTCTAAGTTCAACTCGATTTAAGACTTTCTTGTTCGATTTTATGGATAACGGCTACTCCTACGATAAAAATGTATAGGAAAAGAAATACTTTCATTTATTAGTTCTACAAGTTTTATTTGAAAAATATTTTGATATGAGCAATACTTGACGAGATATGACGAAAATTTAATTTTTTGTCACCAGTAAAGTGGTGCCCCTGATTGGTGTACGTGATTCATTTTTGCGATTTTCTTCTTATATTTGATTGTAAGTGCTTAATATCAAATTTTATGAAAATCCGTTCCGTAGAAGCCGAGAACGAACATGCGGACAGACGGAGACCGACAATAATAGGCGCTCACGCGCCTAAAAATGGATGTACACGATACTGCTCTGTATGTTGCGCACGCACATCATACACCAAAATTTACTTTAGTGCTATAAAAGACTTAAACGAAATATAACACTCAATCATTACTTGTTAATACTCAACTAAATCAGTGAAAGAGTTAGATTGGACGAAATCGGACGGCTTGGACAAATTAACTTGGATGTCTCGGCCACTCTGTCGATTAAACTCATTAGCACCATTCACCCAAACGAGCTGCACTAGTGTATGTTCCCAGTGGCGTCGCTATGCATTAATCAACTCATGCATTGCTTAGGGGCGGGACCTCATTGGGGGCGGCAAATTTTTTGTCGGAGTAGTATTACTAATGGTATTAGTGGCGACGAAAAATTGTAAAAGTTCGTTACATTGTATTAAAATAATGCACAATATTAAAATAAGCTACATCATTTTCCGTCTGTATCCTACATTATTATTCATTAGAGATCAAAATGATCGTGTTGAGCGCTTAGATATAAGACATATTGTAAGTCCCTGCTTCCACTATAAAGGATTAAACCAGATTGCAGGCATGGGCGGCGCTAGCGGGTAGGAAATTAGGCAATTGTCTAGGGGCGCAATGGCAGAAGAGGCGGTAAAAACGGTAAAAAGACGAAATGCATGCCTGGTCTAGTTAGGCAAATAAAGAAAGCCTTAGGGCGCCACGCGGCGGGCCCCCAGAGCGGATTGGGCCGACGCGACGGTGCCGGGGCCACCGAGTTAAGTACGGTAAATAACATTACAGGAAATAAATAATTACGACTTAATTTCCGAAATGATAATTATATATCCTCGTAAATATGTAACGAATTTCAATTGCAAGACATTAAAAAGTGTATTATTTTAAGTTTTTTAAATTTTAGCTACGTAAACAAACATGTTGTATAGTCGATCCGAAGTCGGAAGACTCCTGGCCTCTAAAAAGGGGCGGACACGAGTTAGCAGCAGCCAATAGGAGACTGTTTGTTTGGGAAGGTAGTGGGGAGGAAACCAGTCTCACTCCTGCTCTCGAAGAGATCGCATCGTACTGCGTTGCCGTTTCTACCGCCGTTTCCTTTTTATTTAGAAACTGCGTAGTATATCAGCTGAGCAAGAGCTGGCAGCGCGCATCGGTATCTGCTCTCCCGCACGAAAGTTGAGAGGGGCGATGGAAGGGGAAACGTTCGTGATTGGCTACTTGCTCTAAGTAGGTCAGGAGGCTTCCGACTTCGGATCGACTATAATTTTAATTTTTAAAAACTTCATTCGCAGCTATGATTACAGGTTCATGCATAAAACTCAATTTATGATATTATATTAACGTGAAGTGATGAGCTAAAAGCTGTAACGCAACATTAATTTTCACTGAATTTTTGAACTGATTTATTAAATTTAAGACAATATGAATTTGTATGATTTTTTATTTTCTAAACTATATTTTGCCAATTTCGATGATAATTTAAAAACTTGTGGAATGTTAAAATCAGAACGCTTAAGAAGTTACTGAAAGGGCGAACTAATAATTTACGCTGACCCTGGAAGGTAGGCCACCAGTAATACGTTTTCATTGTACTTCAGATCTTGCATAGGGGCGGCACATGGTCTAGCGACGCCACTGTATTTCCCCGTTGAAATATCAACGAAAACTTATAAATATTTGTATTATCTAAAACGTAAAATGCTTGATAATTTGAAAATATAAAAGTTGAGACACTATATAAAGGATTAAACCTTAAAATCTGTGAATAACTTCCCGGATTATTAGAGGGAACTAAAATTTAAAAAAAGAAATTGTATTTAAAACCCTCAAGAACACAATGATCAACAGAAAATGAATGAACAAAAGAAATTAATTAATTTAACGAAGGACAAAAAAGTAAATACATAACGTTTAAGAAATGTTTGGAATTAATGAAACGATTTATCCAATCACAATTTGAGGACAATCTAATTCTAATTGTTTGAGTTACTTACGTAGTTTTAAAAACGGTTTGCTTTGTAGAACACAATGCCATGCAAAAATATCACTAAAACGTTGTAATGTAAATAGTAGTACCTATATAGTAGTAGTATAAAAGCCCATCAATAATACAGACTATCTTTAATTAAGTTTATACTAGTATTGCAGCCCCGGATCTCCGATCCCCAACGCGATTTAAATAAACTGAAAGTTTAGTGAAATAATTTTGATTGAATAATTGATGAAATAAATGAAATTTAAATAATCTAAATAGTTCGGCCCTAGGTTAGATCTTCTTTGTTCCCTATTCATTTGACGTGTTTCCCTATTTCTTTGTCTTTCTAGTATTCTCCGCCCCTCATATTCACGGGCAATCCTATGAGCTTCCGCATCTCTTTCTCTCTCTTTCCTACAATACTCTTCCTTTGATCTCTGGCTCCTCTTTTTTCTCTGGCAGCTGTAGCTGTGCTTACCTTACCTTAGTTCCAATGATTATCGTTGCACCCTTATAGACGAACTCACAAACAATTGCTTTACTTCAAGTGTCTATCAACGGCTGCTTTTAACTTCTTACAGGACCTACTATAAAGGCGACGTAAATGCAACCGTTTATTTAGATTATCAATGAAGATAAGATAACTATATAATGTGTTTACAAAGTAACGTGCTTCCCTATTCTCGTGTAATTTTTCATTGATGCGTGAGCCTATTTGCGTTAATAAGGATTACAGATGTGTAATATGATGGTTCTACTTACAAAAAGGAAGATTCCAGCATTCAAACGATGAAACAAAAAACAAATTAATTGTACAATTTAAAATAAAATTCAATACGCTGGGAGCTTGTTTGTTATACACATGTTATTTACACAGCTAGAAACGCTTCCCATACGCAGTCAACAAAATAATTATACGTAAATATTTACGTTGCTATGCTTCAGTAATTTCGATGCTTATGTCAAACAAAAGTGCGAAGCGAATAACGCTATTCTTTCACCTATTTGAAGGTATAATTAGTGATTGCAATACCGGGATCCCGGTCAATTTTCTCCGGTATTTAAATACCGGTATTTGTCAAAAAATACCGGTATTTCGGTATTTCTTAAAAATTAACATAAATACATTTTTACCATGTTGACTTCCACGAGTATCACCGGTGATCCTCACCTTTGTTTTACTAAGGGACCGCGAGGAACACATGTGTTACTCAGACTCATTGGTTTTCAATCTTTTTTTTTCGGTGGCTTCTCATTTACGCTTTGGTACAATGTCAGTGGCTTGCCGATGATGCATTCTAAATGTTTTCTTAGTTCGTCCTCACTTTTATCTCTGCTTATTTTTTCTACTAATCTTAACTTTGTAAGGAAACCTTTGTTTCATTGTTGATGCTTTCTTGGCTATTTTTCTGCTCCCTCAGTAATGGTTGAAAATGATACACCTCTCATTTATTACGAAGAGTTTCTGTACCAATCTTTGATTTCATAAGATAAGCTAAAATTAAGGCTGAAGGAAAAAGGTTCAGCTTGACTTTTGATGAGTGAACTTCTACCAGAAATAGGCGCTACTTAAATATAAACGTCCATTCCAGCAATGGTACCTTTTACTACATTGGATTAGTTCGTGTGCATGGAAGTTTGCCAGCAGAAAAGTGTATAACACTAGTTGATAAGAAATTAGAAGACCATGGTCTCCTGATTTCTACAGATATGGTATGTGTTACTACAGATGGGGCATCAGTTATGACTAAAATTGGAAGACTCATCAGTGCAGAACAACAGCTTTGCTTTGCTCACGGAATTCATTAGGCTGTTATGGATGTCCTGTATAAGTCCAAACAAAACAAAGACATATTTGATAAACAAGAAATATCAAATGCTGAACATACGCACCATGAAGGCGAAGAAAACGAAGAGTATGACGATGATGTTGGAGATGATTTAACCATAGAGACAGATTATACGGGCGTTCCCAATAATCTCACTCACAATGAACTTTCCACACTCATTACAAAAATACGAAAAATAGTTAAAATTTTTAAACAGTCAGATACTAAAAATGAGAAATATTTGCAAAGCAGAATTTGGAAAAGAAATTGCTTTACTGCTTGATTCAAAAACTCGATGGAACAGTTTACTTACCATGATTGAAAGATTTTATCAGTTAAGATACTGCGTCCAAAAGGCATTAATAGACTTAAATTCCGGAATAAATTTTTGTGATGATGATTTATTTATTATCTGCAACTATTTCTGCTCTTATGCCAATCAAATTAGCTGTGGAAGCACTATGTCGCAAAGATTCTAATCTTTTAACTGCAGATGCAACTCTAAAATTCATGATGACAACTCTTCACGAACAAAATTCGGAAATAAGTAATAGGTTACAAACTGCCTTGAAATTCCGTATTTGCCAGAGAAGTACAGATCTGTCACAAATTCTTCAGTATTTGCATGCTGGATCACATGATTAGCTTTATTTCCACGGCTAAGTAAAACGGCCATCATAAAAATAGTAACTCGTTTAATAAAAAGACTTCATTTGTCTTGTGTAAAGATTCTGAAGAAAACGTCGGAACAGAATCAATATATTCAGCAACATCTTCCACATCAAACGATAACAGTAAGAAACAGGGAACAGTATTAATGACATCCGTCGATGGCATGTCTTTGAAAGAGAGACTACAATTAGCTATACAAGAAAGACTTAAAGTTCAAATTCCTAATATTCAAGAATCTCAAGGATTGGAACAAATTATTCAGAAAGAGATCGCATTTTTTGAAGACGAAGGTATAAGAGGCTTGAATTTAAAACTTGTGTACGACTATTTATTTACAATTCCACCGACAAGTGTGGAAGCCGAAAGGGCCTTTTCAGCCGCAAAACGATTTTGCACGAAAATCCGTACACGTCTGAATGATGAAACCATTGACAGCCTCTGCTTTTTAACCTAGCGACCCATCCCCTCCACCACTTTCATTTTGAAGAGCTCCCAGTGACACCTAGCAATGCGGACGGGCGTAACTTAAACCTAAAATATAACCGTGTTGGCCCATGTTGAAATTTCCAACGCCATCTATTGAAAGCGGTGGAAAGCAGTTCGTCACAGTTGTTTATTCGGTATCATTGGGATGTATTTGATGTGGTGTATGTAGTTTATTGAGACAAATCCGTAGTCACAATGCCGTCAGTGGACATTTCACAGCCACCTCCAGAAAATCAGGAAAGTGGAGTTCCTTCTACTCAACCTGTTGTTGGAATTATTTACCCACCTCCAGAAGTGAGGAGTATCCTTTGTCATGTAGTAGTTTATATATTCGTAATTATTGTGTATGTATATATATTTACTATGTGAAATATTTGTGTTCTAGCCATTTTATTGTGTCACATTTCCATAACTATGTCTCAGATATTGTTGACAAAACTGCTAGTTTTGTGGCAAGGAACGGCCCAGAATTCGAAGCAAGAATTCGGCAAAATGAATTGGGGAACCCCAAATTCAATTTTCTTAACGCCGGAGATCCATATCATGCATATTATCAGCACAAAGTCAAGGAATTTAAAGAAGGAAAAGGTAATATTACTAAATATGCATATATCAAAAGCTTGGAAGTGACGGACCACTATTTGTAACAGTTTCCTTCTCTGGAAGTCACTGAGATTTAAAGTTGTTTTTATCAGCAATTGGATGTATTTAGTTTTTCTCTTAACTGATTGAACATTAAATATCCGATTTTAATTTCAATCCGAAAGCGAAGGAACCCAGACGCAAGCGTGGAGAGGATTTATAGTTTATGCTTGTATGTATTATTCGTTTTCCACGAAATGGATGTAATTGGCGTGGGGTGCTCATAATGATACATTAATATAGGTATTTGTTTCATGGTGACAAGTTACCAATGAAAGTAATATTTGTTGATTGCAGTATGTAACTGAAAGAACTCGTTGAGTGTAATTATGAGGAAATTGGACTAACTGCATGAAAATTGTAAATTTTTCATTGATTTTTTCGTAAATGGATTATCCTTTGCTGATTGTATCGTCTTTTAAAATAAAACTTAGAATTATCATTAAAATATTTTTCTGTTCTTTGTCAGGTCAAGAGCCCACTCTTGGAGGAAGCTTACCCTCAGTACCACCTCAGAAAACTGTAACCGCTGCTGCTCAGCTAAAACAGCAGGAAATTTTAAAGCAAGTTGAGCAACCATTTGTTCCAAAAGATCCACCAGCTGAATTTGAGTTTGTGGCTGATCCCCCTTCTATATCAGCACTTGACCTGTGAGTAAAAATATTTATATTTTGTCTAATTTTACTTAAAAGTTCGTAGCTTGGTATCCAAAGAGAAATCATTCTTGAAAATGTTTATAATAAGATTCTCAAACATCTTACCAGCTTCGTTTATATAATTGCATCCATTAATTCAACAAAATTTGTTTGTGGAAAGTGGCAAAAACAGAAAACCATCACAAGGGATGTGTTGCCAAAATTGAATATGTAATTAGTTTTTGTTAATGCTTTAATCCACAATAATTATGGACTGATAAATTTATCTCAGCTGCATCATATATATAAATCAACTATTTGTTGCTATGTACTTGACAAAAATGAAATTATGCAGAAAAAAAATACAAGGAATTTATTTTCTGTTGAAAAGAATTGGATACCGATATCTACTGCTAAATAACAGAACAAATGATAAGATTAGACAGACAAATGATTTTATTTGGGCGAAATTGGAACTGTAGAGCCTCTTCTTACATTCAAATCCTTAAATTTGAGTTTTAAGGCAGAGATTGAGAAAATTATTAGACCAATTTAGTGAGGCAGTGTGCTGATGAAGTTAGTCAAAGGAGGAAGGATACTCAAGAGGTAGATGATGTGAATGAACATGAAAAGGTGACAAATTTGTAAGTATCGAACTTTGGGTGGGTTGAGCCAAGAAAATACTGAAAGATGATGTTATGTAATTTATAATAATTGCTAATTTTTTATTATTTCATAGTGGATTCAAGTTATCAATAAGGATTTTGCTGTTTTGACTGCATATTCTTTCAAGTGACAAGTTCATATTTACTTACCCTTTTAATATGCAATAAAAAATTTTCTTTATTTGTTCCCTTGAAAATCAAATAGAGAAATTTAACATTTTTGGAAACCACCTTATGAGTTGGCAGTAGAATCTCTCCTAACTGAACTTGCTTAATTGCCATCTTCCTCTGAACCCCTTTCTTCTTATAATGTAAGGAATATCTTTGCTTGAAGAAGTTTTTTGAAAATTTGTGTTTGGTAGTAGATTCTTCTATTAATGCTATGAAACAATTTCATATAACCACGCTAATTACATTGAATTCACCTTGTTCACTCTTTACTTGTCGGCCTTGGTAGATGGATGGTTATAGTATCTGCCGATGGGAACTAAGGTCGCGGGTTCGAATCCCGCCTAGGACATAGATGTTTGTGTTCGTTGGGTTTATATGTATGAATGGACAGTAATGTCTAAACCTAATGAAGATGGCTTATTATTATTACTTTCTCCATATGTAATGTAGGGAAAGTATTGTTTACATGAAAAAATCTAATTCGAGATTTCAATGGAAATACACGTTTTGAGCTCCCTAGAACACGTTTTGACTATTTTCTCGATGTCTGATTGTGATAGGGATTTTGTGGTCACTCTAACTCAAAAAGTATTTGCCATTTCAGTACAAAATTTCAAATATGTTTTCATCATAGAGATAAGAAATTACTGTTGTGTCCAAGGTCCATCAAAATGAGATGAGGGATTCTTCAATGCAAAACATCGTTTGTGTTCGTTACAGCTCAATCTGACAATTCTGCTAGTTTGGCCAATGTAGTGGGACTCACAGTCACTGCAATTCAATTCGTAAACCCCACTCTTCAGAGTTTGTGTATTGGATCTTTCACTTTAACAAATAATTTCCCCAAGTTAATGGGGATGTAGAAAACAGGTCTAAGACCATATCTCTGAACCAGTTTTGCATATTTATAAGTCAAGTTGATGAGGAACGGGATTTTACACCAATATGAAAGATTATTATTATTTTCTGGGGGGATGCTGACAGTTATCTGAGCTGCAATTTGTTTAATTTTAAAGGAGAGTTTTGAAGCAGAAGTTTATTGGAGATCATGTTTCAGTGTGTCGCTCAGTAAAGTGTCTCCTCAAAAAAGAAATCGGAAAAAAATAAAAATGTACACAGCTTTGCAGTGAATTATCTAATTAACTCAATTGCGATGTCTTGGGGAACCTTATATGTACATTAACAGATAAGCTTTCATGACATTGAAAATTGCTCTAAGAGAACAAAACATCCCATGTAGGGTGGACGCTCTGCTGCCGCAGGTAGTTCTCAATGAGCAACGACTGGTTCATACGTGTGGGATGGCTCTCTTTTGCCTGATTAATTAGAATATTAATAACTTTGTAAGTCAGGGATCTTCTGTATTGTCTTTACTATAATATAGCTAGTTTCAGCTTCTTTATACACTTGGGACCTGCTATAAGGCAGCTTACTATACTAAGGATCTTGGTAGATTTTTCTTGGACTCAAATTTGTATTCTTTCACTTTATCTTGTACTAGCTGGAGTGCCCGTTAAATTTCAATGGATTCAGTGAATCTAGAACTTAGACCGTGTAACATGTAAGTGTTGCAAGAATAAGATAGTACACAGTTATAACCGTCGAATAAAGCAAAAATGAAGAAAACCGCTCCGCATTTTCCTATTTAGATGAATGAAGGAAGAAAATCTTGCATGTGAAAAATCGAAAAAACCCCTCCCCCTCCCTTCCACCTACTCCTTCTCTTCCCCTCTCTCTCCCTCCCCCTCTCTCTCCCTCCCCCTCTCTCTCCCTCCCCCTCTCTCTCCCTCCCCCTCTCTCTCCCTCCCCCTCTCTCTCCCTCCCCCTCTCTCCCTCCCTCTCCCTCTCTCCCTCCCCCTCTCCCTCCCCCTCTCCCTCTCCCTCCCCCTCTCCCTCCCCCTCTCTCCCTCCCCCTCTCTCCCTCCCCTCTCTCCCTCCCCTCTCTCCCTCCCTCTCTCCCTCCCTCTCTCCCTCCCTCTCTCCCTCCCTCTCTCCCTCCCTCTCTCCCTCCCGCCCTCCCTCCCCCTCGCTCTCTCATCCTCATTCCCCCTCGCTCCCTTATCCTCACTCCCTCTCTCTTAAATGTAAGAAGGGACTATATAGTCTCAATGTATTTAACTCTCAATTTCAGCGACAGTGGGAGTTGTCTTGGTAGCTTATAATTGGTATTGTAATAAAACTGATAAAATCACGTATTTTATTGATTCTAACCTCATTTCTACACGAATTCGACAAGAATTCGGAATCTGGCTTCAATAAAAATAAACTTCGTTCTTTCACGCAAAGAAGTATCAAGGTCTCAAGTTTGTACCGTGATTTTAAGTAATTTTAAAGTGCAAATTCAAAGTAGTCTACACTCATCCCTGTATTTCAGTTGCAGGACGCAGCAAAATATGTGACGTTCGATAATTAAATCGTATGCCATTTCAAATCAAAGTGACAGACAGAAACAAAACCTTGACCATTCACTTAGTTTGGATGTAAGGAAGAATCGTACCAAATTTGGTTATTCTAACTTTTATCGTTTTGGAGGCGTTCCATTAACAAACCAACAAACACACACTTCAAAATTTAATTTAATTGCCCTTCAAATATGATGAGTTAAAGAGGTCGATCCCCACTATATTCTGAAAAATTCATCAAATTTATATCAACCATTCTTGTGTTATTCCACTAAAGATCCCACCAAATGCTTCCTAGATCAGAGCTTTCCAGACAGACACACAGACATATCTAGACTATTATTGCAATGGATTTTTTCATAATTCAGTGGTTCAAGTCTTTTATACCTTAGAAAGTTTCTCTCTATATTATTATATATTGTAATGTTTAATTTTAAAACGATTTTTCTTTTATTCAGGGATATTGTGAAGTTGACCGCTCAATTTGTTGCCCGAAATGGGCGCCAATTCTTGACAAATCTTATGAACAGAGAGCAGAGGAACTACCAATTTGACTTCCTTAGACCACAACATTCACTTTTTCAGTATTTCACCAAGTTGCTAGAGCAATATACAAAGGTGACTTTAGACATAGTTTATTACCTATACCTGTCTGATGAAGTTTATAATTTTCATTTAAATTACTGTTATTTATGGCAGAAGAAATAATTTATAGTTAATCATGAATTTTCAGTAAAATTTTGCTGAATCAAAGCTACTGGTAAAAAAATAAAAGTATTCAACCCTTTGGATGCCAGATTTCAATTGATAGTTTACCTTTAAGTGCTTGATACGTTGTGTAAACTATATCTATGACTGCTTTGAATAAAGAATGAAATTAATGTTCAAGATCATTCTTATAGTCATTAAACAGTTATTGTTAATTCATTTCTTATATTATATTTATTATATTTCTTTTCTTAAAGTTTCAAAAGTGTATTGCATTGGGGTAAGCCAGTGTTTCCCAACCTTTTTAGAGTTGCGGCACCCTTAAGTGACTTTCAGAATTTGGCAGCACCTCTCCTTATCCACCATAATAATAACCCCTTCTGCATATCTCCTTTCATTTTGAAGTGCCTTTGCGATGAAATGAAGTTTGTCTTAACTCTGGTTTGGATTTTTGAAAGCTGACAATGCAAAATGAGGCTAAAAATGGGAAAACAGAATAATTTTTGCGGCATCCCTCAGAACACTTCATGGCACCCCCGTTGAAAACCACTGGGGTAAGCAGTAGCTCAATGGTATATGATGAAGAAAAGATGTGCACTAAGTACGAGTTGTCATAACAAGTGTCTCATAACACAGACAGGCGGCTAAGAAAACATTATCTTTTAGGATCTTCAGATTGACTCTGGACATATTAGGGTGATTTGGTCAAAACAGGAAGTGAAATTTAGACAAATATTTAATGTTGTATTGAAAAAATAAACTTCAAAATAATCCTTTATATAATTTTACAAGTGTCCGTCCGTATGTCCCCATTTGTATCTCAAGAACTGTTTGTCGTAGAGATATGTGGTAAATGGCATTTTGTTTCTACTAGCTAGGTGGTCCCAGGAAAGCTATTTTTATTTTCATAAAGTCCCGAGTTCGAATCCAGGAGACAATTATATGTTCCCATAAGTTTACACTGGATTTTTGATTTTTCAGAGTGCAAAGTTTTATTCCTTCATTCATCAAAATACCTAAATATTAACCGATTTTCATCATTTTTGCTTCATTTGACGGATAAAATTGTACACTATCTTATTCTTGCAATGTTAAAATGTTACACAGTCGAAGTTTTCAGAAATACGCAATTGTTTTAAAAATTTTGCTGATATTTCGTACTCTTTCCTTGTGTTGTCAAGGCGACCATCATTGTTGCCTCTGATTCAATTAGTGTCAGTTAAACCTTCAAATAGGTGAAAGAGTAGTGTTATTTGCTTCACACTTTTGTTTAAGCATCAAAATTATTGCTGTAGCAACGTCTAACTTTATACATAGCAAGGTAAATATTTACGGATAATTATTCAGTTAACTGGCATATGGAAAGCTGTTCTAACGATTTAATCAAAGCAGTTTAATCTTCCTTTTATCATTTGAATGCTGGAATCATCTCTTTGTAAGTAGAATCATTATATTATACATCTATAATGCTTATTAATGCAAATAGACTCACCCATACATTTAAAATTAGATGAGAATAGGGACATATGTTATTTTTTTAAACGCATTACATTTTTATCTTCTCTTCATTGATGATCTAAATAAATGGTTGCATTGATTGTTATATAAAAAGAAAGAACAATTCAATATAAAGAAACAAAGGAAATTAAAAACAAAAGTTTGCAATCAGTTACTGTGTAGCATTAATTTCCTCTCTAATATGATTTTTTAAATACAGATTTCTGCCTGACTTCTCATAATAAATTGTCAATACGCACACACAGATGCCCTAAGAGAGATTTGAACCCATGAACCTTACATTGGGAACCAAATACATTAAAATCCTATATGTATTGCTGAAATGCTTTATTAGAGTTAAATGTGAATTATTGAGATAAACTTATTTCACACACTTCTTAATTTTTTATAAATCAATTGAAAAAAAATCTGCGCAAACATTGTGCAGTTACAGCTAGTAATATATTAACAAAAAGCATTATAATTGCAGGAATGTGGTAAGATGAGAACCCTTAAATGTTTTAACAAGAACTCTGGCATCCGAAGGATCAGCTTAACACTTTACAAATTTCTGCATAATTCAAGCATCATTTTCATTTCTTAAATGTAGGCTGCATTAATTAGTATTCAAATGAGTGCCTATATATTGACTTTTATAGCAGTTTAACCCTTTTAGTGCCACAGCTATTTTGGTGGGTATATCCAGAAGTGCCATGGCTATATTTGCAATTTTGCATCACTTTCTAAGACAAATCACGTTATTTATTCATATTTTTACCTGAATTTTTCAGTAATTGCAGAAAAGGTTACAAAGATTAATTTTAATTTAGTTGTAGATTATAATGTGTGGGTGACCTGGGGGGAGGGGGAGATCAGTTTGAATACAATTACACTACCTCCCCTTCCCTCACTTGAGAGTGTGCCACTGGACTCTTCTTCCACTAGTTCGTTCGCTCTGAAGATGGCTACATTGTAGCCGAACTGTGTATAGGTCCAAAAATTCTCTATACACACTTACTGGCTCCGGAGCTTTTTCCTGTTTTTTGTACTTTAACAGATAACTTGATGCATAACTATTCAGTGATAAATTGACAGTGAAACTTAAAGAATTGCTTTAAAGACTCGAATATGTTGAAACTTGTTTTAGTCATCATTTATGATTGAACTATCAATTCTATCATCATCTGAAATTCTTCATCTATTGTAATGTGATGTATTTTTCACATGGGATGAATCAGTTGCTTGTTCAGATTTTTTATTTTACTTTGGTTTGTCATATTTTTTAATTAAAAAAATATTCTGTTATCAGGTTCTAATTCCTCCTAAAGATTTGATGGCAAAGTTGACCGAAGAACATTCAAACATGAATGTTGTTTTAGACCAAGTGAAATACCGTGCAGAGTGGATTAAACATCAGGAGGCTCAACGGAGGAGGGAGGAAGAAGAAGCTGAGAAGGAGCGAGGTATGCATGACGCATAGATTTTGTTCAGGTTCAGCTATTTCTCTCTTAGGGTGTACTTTATCCTAAAAATTTATACATTTTAAAATAATGTTACAGTGGCTTATGCTCAGATAGATTGGCACAATTTTGTTGTTGTTGAGAAAGTGGACTATCAGCCATTTGAGCATGGAAATTTTCCTCCTCCAACAACACCAGATGAAGTTGGAGCAAGAGTCTTGATGCAGGTCAGTTAAAAATGATTTAGGTTTATTTTTCATTTTGTTGTTTCTTGATTGTCTGAGTAAGGTGTTGTTGTTTATTTTTACAAGATTTAATTATGCATCAGTGCCATGTCTTGCGTTTAATATAAAAATATGAGCAGTACTTACAAAAAGAGCTCGTTTTTAAACCAACTGGCTTAATTTTGTATTTTTCATTTGCAATCAGATTAATTCTTCTGCCTAAGGGGTTTAATATACGGTATGATTACAATTATACATCACATTACTGCCTCTTGTGGCGACCAAAGAACAATGCCACATTAACTTCTAACTAAATGCTATATTTTACAGGAAATTATAACATAACAGCAAAACAAATGCTCTTGAGACGTAAAACTTGTCTCGCAACATAAAACACTTCATGGATATTGGTTTATAGTTACACTGTGTCCTCAGGAAAATTTCAGCACACACGACTTGCGAGGAAAATCTTCTCGTCTCGTAGTATACGTCCCTCTCTCTCTCTCTCCGTCACTCGGAATCGCTTCTTCTCGCAGCGGCGACCCTCAGCTGACCCTCTCTCGGGATATCTGGCCGCCTCGTTCTCCCGAAAGCCACGTCATGTGATGGGAGCAGATGAGGGGAGGTTCGGCGGGTAGTTTGAACGGGCGACTCCATGACTTCGTATTGGTTAATTTCTTGATTACATTATATAACCATGGGAGAAAGGAGGAAATGGGTAATATTCGCCCTATATAAAGCGTGTTGCTATGGGCCGAGCCATTGGTGAGGAGGCATGGCATTTCTGTTCGGCGATTACGAATGACGGCGATAACGAAGGAAAGGCAATATTTGATGGTTGGCGTTATTCGATGGCTGGCGTTATTCGTCGCGTTTCTTCGACAAGTGCTTCATTAAGTGCGTAGGTGCGGGGAAAATCGCTGCACTCTGAATCACATACATTTTGAGAAAACTTTTATTTATAAAATTTGTCAGTTGAAAGTGTGTATATTACTTTAACTGAATGGCCAAAAATAAACTTGATTTGAAGTCTTGAGTGTTTGTCTATTTAAGTAACTAACATATACACTCGTGTATAACACGCTCTCGTGTATAACACACCCATACTTTTTGCCAAAAAATCCCGACTTTTTCTTATACCCCGTGTATAAGAACAAAATTTTAGAATTATATCGTCATGTTAAGTATTAACTAGAGTACCATAAATAAATATGTTAAAGCATTAAATTATCGCCAGTTAACAATTTTAAAATGCTTGGACTTGCCCATAAGTATTATGTTCAATAAGCTCCACATTACGTCTTAGAGAGACATCATCAGTAATGAAAGCAATTGAGTTGAGATAGCAACAACTTCATGCAGTAATTTGGCCAAACTGATGCCACATAGAAAACCATAGCATCACTTCTGACAATCCTTTTAAATAATACAAAAGGGATCTAGATAGAGTTTTTATTTATAGTGGATTTTGGTTCTCTCTTTCTTATATCATTCTAAAACTGTTTAATAGAAGGAATGAAAGGAAAATTTAACAAACAAATCTGGAAACAGAAAACTAGCGACAGGTTCATACATGTCATTCTACATTCTCTGGATTTTAAATGACTTAATTGTTAATTATACATACTATAATCAATAACTAAAGAAAACTTGCGTATTCTGTTTTTTTTTTCAATGCGTGTTTTGCGGGAAGTCTTCGTGGTGATTTCGCAAAGACTACAACAATCAGCTAATGAGCTACTGAAATACGGAATACATATTTGGGGAGGATGGAATTATAACTATATGAAAGTAATTAGGTGTTTTATAGATTTCATTAACATATGTATGACCTGGATTATCCCTTTAATTTGCCCAAAAAAAGAGAATCTGATGCAAGGTAGGTGTTCGATTTTCAAATAGTGGACTGTGATTAATTTATCTAAGTATTGGCAATAGTACTCACAGTGTTCACAAATCATAGATCAGAGATTGAACTTCACAATGTAGATCCGCCCAATGTAGCCTTGAGCTGCTTCAATGATGATGAGAATAAGAACAGCCACTGTATATTGCAGTCCCTCGTTAAAATGTAGATGAGCCCGACGTAGCCATGTGCTTATCCCACGTCACTCACCAGACGAACAGCTGAGACGCAGTGACCATAAAGTTCCAGGAAGTTTTCTAAAAGGTCACTAGGGCGCAGCACTAACTGGAGTAATATTGGAAATACTTGCATATCTTACCAATACTGAACATGACCGCCAGCCAAAATTTTAGAATAGTTCGAATGTAATGATCACGGATTGGTTGCAGAAAAGTTAGGTGACATAAACTTACTACTATACATAATTTAACCTAAAACAATCTGCAACTCACATGTCTGCAGGAGAGAGGAAAGACAGGGTAAGGACACGAGTTCTTCACCCTGCAGAGGGCTGTCAGCAAGGACTTAAAATCGCAGGAGTAGAGGCCCACGGTATAGGATGCAGACAATGGTCTTATGAGTGCAGCCACTAATATTAGGGATTTACTCAACTAGAAATACAAATTCTAACGCATAACTACAAAGTAGAACTATAAGAAATGTGGTTAATAACAAACTCTACTAAAAATTGTACAACTAATACTTAATAGAATAAACTATATACAATGTAATAGGCAATAAACTTATTCAGAACGTGGGAGTGGCACAATCTTAGAGACTGGCCGCCTTAGCAACTTGTTGCCAACTCTCGAGTCAGGGTCCGGATAGGTGGACTCAGTTAATGCAAGGGGCCATTGAGTGGGTTGCATATTCTCATCCTTTACAAGAACCACAGTACCTGGGCTTAGGTTAGGAACCTCATTAAACCACTTTGAGCGTTGCTGTAAGGTGTGCAAGTACTCTGTCGACCAGCAAGACCAAAAACCCTGTGCCATTTGCCTCAACAGTTGCCAACGGTCCAGGACGCCTTCCTTCTCATCGAGGTAGTTCAACTCTGGTGCTGACACTAAAGGTCCTCCAACTAAAAAATGGCGTGGAGTTAGCACATCGAGCTCATGAGTTGAGGTAGACAGTGGTGTGATAGACCTAGAGTTCAGGATGGCCTCAATGCATAAACATATTCCACTCCTCATGGGTCAGAGCCTTCTCACCGGCAGCTCTCTTAATATGGTTCTTTGCAGAACGAACATCAGACTTCCATAATCCTCCCATTGCTGGAGATCCTGGTGGGTTTACATGAAATTTAATCTGCTGCTGCGACAAATAACTGTGGAACTGAGGATCTTTGCTCAAGTGCTCTTGAAGTTCCTTAAAGCGATTGTGTGCTCCCTTGTAGTTCATAGCTCCATTGCAATATAAATCTGAAGGCAATCCTCTACGAGAGACAAACCTTTAAAATGAATCGAGGAAAGCATTAGTAGATAGACTTGTCACCATTTCAAAATGCACAGCCTTAGTGGAAAAGCAAACAAACAATGACAAATATGCTTTAATTATTTTGGAATATCTCCTTGGGTGCTCCTTCATTGGAAAAAACCTGCATAATCTATACCCACATGGCTGAAGGGACACGAAGGGTGGACCCTAGATTTCGAGAGCTGTCCCATCACAGATTGGACTGTGGCACCTCGGAAATGAGCACAAGTGGTACATTGGTGAAGTCTGTGCCTAATTACTGATCTGGCTGACAGAATCCAATACTCTCTCCGCAGTAATGACATTAAAGTTGACCTACCCACATGAAGATGTTTCTTATTATAGTAATCTATTATACTATGAGTGAGGCTGCTATGTTTAGGCAGCAAACAAGGGTGTTTACTGGACTCAGACAACACTGAATGCTGCAGCCGACCTCCCACTCTAATAATCACATTGTGGTTGAGGAATGGAGCTAATTGCTAAATAGACTCATTACAATTTTTATTCTGCCTAATGAGATTTATCTCTTGACGGAAATAAGACTTTTTGTGTGACCCATAAACAGGTTAATAACGCTCCATCCAGCTCCTCAGAAGACAATTCTCCTTTCTGACGGCAGCTTTGATATGGCAATTATTGATAAATCTGAGGAGATACGCAAACACCCGCTTCAGTTTAAGAAAAGGTGCATATTTATCAATTGCCGATATCAGTCTGTCATCTTGACTGGAAGCAACAGTATTAGCAGCTAGAATTTTCCTTTGATCAGCTGGTTTAGCTTCTGGCAGTTCACTCAAAGGAAGAACTTCATGAGGGCTCATAGGCCAACTAGAAGATGGCTTTGAGCGCCATGTGGGGCCATGCCACCACAGCTCATTATCAATTATTTGATCAGGCAATAACCCTCGGCTGGCTAAGTCAGCAGGATTCTCTTGACTTCGAACATGATGCCAAATTATTGCTAAGAGTGCCTGATTAATTTCTGTGACTCGTAGAGAGACAAAAATCTTGAGTAGGTGGACTGGGGTTCTCAACCACGACAATACTATTGATGAGTCTGTCCAAGCAAATACAGAAAGGTTAGGCAATGAGTGGATAATGCTAAGTGTACGTGCGTAACTAGCTTGGTCAGCAAAAGAGCTCCTAGCAGTTCCAATCGAGGTATAGAGAGAGTTTTAATTGGGGCCATAAGCAGATCTTGCCACTCTCACTCAAATCTCCTAAACGCGCATAGACACAGACAGCATAACCCCACTCACTGGAATCACAGAAACATAATAACTGGCAACAAAGAGAACTCACTCCATACTCTGTATTCACAATGTATCGAGGTACAGGCAGTCCTCGACTTTCGTACATAATGCGTTCCTGAAAACGTGTCCGAAAGTCGAATGTACGAAAGTCAAACATAGATTTACATGTTATAGGGGGGTTCCGTTCCCAGAGAGCAAAAAAATATTATAAAATCTCTAATTATGGTATAAATGTTTAGTTTTTTTGTGCAGGGGCCTTTTAGAAACAATCGTCAATTTTATAATATAGAGAGATAGGGCAAAATGCAATAAAATATTTAAATAATTGTACAAATAAACACTGCTGTACTGAAAAAGATGGCGACGTGGTGGAAACTGGTGGCCTGGTGGCTGGCAACCAGCACCACTCAAAATATTCAATATTCGTTCGTCATTTAGCTGATGCGCGAAAGGCTGATCGGTGCACAAAAGGCGGTTCAGGGGTGTCAATCTATGCTATCTTGGGTTCTTGTTCCCTTGTATTATCCTAAGGTTATCACACACATGGTGTAATTGATTATTATCTTTTTATAATTTATCGTTATTTGTTTTTCATTCTTTTTTCTCAAGAAATTTTTATTACTGTAAGAGTTACATTTATTCATACTGTTTGTAATGCAGTGCTTCCATCCTTACCATAATCTAGTCGTTGACTATAGTTATTATATCTTGGTATTAAGTTCTCTTTTTCTTGTTTATGTCTATTTATTTTTTTGTATTTTTGGTGAAATTATCTTTGTTTATGGCAGTGTCTTTTCTGGAAGAGGTGGAAGACCAGCTGTTGCTGAACCCCAATACCGTTTTACAGGCTTTGAGTTGGATAATAAATTACTTTGTGATTAATGAAACTTATTATATGATTTGTGACTACAGTGTGATTACCGGCTGTAAATAAATATTATTATTATTAATGTGCAAGTTGTACGGATATCGAACGCAAGAAAGTCGAGGACCGCCTGGAGTTCACATATGAAATCCCTCTTTTTTCATTAAAGTGTTTGCTATTTTCATAGTTTTTTGTAATATTGTCTAAACTTGATCCCAAAGAGAGTGATGATTGAAATGAAAGAAAAGTCGGTAAAAAGGGCAAAAAAAGTGACAATTTTGGAGAAGAAAATTGAAGTTTTAGATAGGCTTGCGCATAATGAATTTGCTTCATCAGTTGGTAAATTACTTGGTGTGAATGAGTCCACAATAAGATCGATTAAGAAAAGTGAAGAAGCGATCAAGAAAGTCCCGCTGAGTTCAATTGTCATTCACGAGAAAACCAAGCTACTGCACAATCATTATGTCTCAAATTGCTTCGCGGTCTGCTAACAGGATATCGCCAACGTCATCAAAGCGTGTGTAGATTGGTTCCTTGCTCTTTAACCCTTAACCACAGACGTGAGGTCTGGGAGACCGACTCATATATTTAAATTCAAGTATCGTTTCTAGTATTATAACCAGAAAACTGTATCTTTTGCTACCTTCCAGTGTTTGTCATACCTTTGAGTATTCCACAAGAAATTTACTCTAGTTATTAAAGTCATCTGAGAATATGGATATTAAAATGCTTAGCGGTCTGTGAGACCTCATGTCAGTGATTACGTTCCGAAATACTTTTACCGAATTCTTTTTAAAACTTACAAAAACTTCAGGGAGTGACATAAAATTGCATAGTGTGTATTTATGAATTTATTTGTCCTAAACTTCAAAATTAGAGGTTAGTTCGAGTGTTTATCTCCTTTAGAGAGCAACTGGTAAAAATTATTCACCGTGGAAGAAAAGTAGAACACACTAGTTTCGTTTCACCTTACTCATCTCTCCTTTTCTGTCCCGTATTGACTAACAATGTATCAGATTATATTCCCTCGAGAAGAAATTTTGTGTGAAATAATCATCACAAAGAATCAATGTTTTGAATATGTATCACCAAGATTTCTCTCAGACAACTGCAGTGGCCAAGCTGGAAAGATGGATCATTGAAGCGTATAAAAACCAGCCAGGAAAATCAAGATGGGTGAATGATATTGCATATCGACGAAATATTTATTTGCTTTCGTCTTTCCGCATGAATTCCCTCAAGTAACAAGAGCAGAGGTTCATTTCATTCGTTCTTACTTTGTCTATATAAGCGTCTCCAATTTTTACTTTATTGCTCTGCCTTTTTATTCCATCGTTTCAAAGGAAACAGATGTGTCGTAGTGTTACTGTGCCGCTGAAGTCTTGGAGGGTCAAGAAGACAGTCATATAAATACCGTTTAATCCCTTGTGTCCCACAAGAAGTCCGTTTTGCCTCCACCCCCTAATTCTACATTGGAAAGTTTGCAGAAATTCATCAGTTCTTCTCTAAAC
Source organism: Uropetala carovei (assembly GCA_036926305.1). Classification (NCBI taxonomy): domain Eukaryota; kingdom Metazoa; phylum Arthropoda; class Insecta; order Odonata; family Petaluridae; genus Uropetala; species Uropetala carovei. The sequence continues at coordinate 1,375,051 of JAXCHB010000191.1, forward strand.
TTCGTTGAGGGAACAGCATCAGCCTGAGGTCTTCTTTGGGAGTTTATAACCGCTCGTGAGATTATAACTGGTTAGAGTATTATTTTTTATGAATTTTTAAAAATATTTTTAATTTTCTGCGAGAGAAACATGGTTATACATATTTATTATACTTATTCGAAACATTTATTTGGATTGCTTCAGGACAACATGAGTGATTGTCCCGGTCCATCGAAGGTGCTGAGACCTACTGATCCTGATTTTGGCAGAAGAAACCAGTGAAATTGAAAGTGATAATGGTGAAGATTCTGTGATTGAAAGTGACCATATAACAGACACAGAAGAGGATGCCATTACCGATGATGAAGACAAAGAAGATAGTGAATTAACTGCTGGAGAAGAAGAGAAAATTCATCATAGGTATTTTTATGGAAAGAACCGTTACAAATGGTCATCTCTTGAGCCAACCAGAAATATCCATACGCCTTTGCATAATATTATCACCGAGCCTCCCGGTTTGCACCCCCCAGCAAAAGCACATGGTAATAGTGTAGAACCACTCAGTGCATGGTCTCAAATTTTTAGTGACAAAATGGTAGACTTGATTGCCCGTTGGACCAATGTAAAACTGCAGAAAATGAGAATCAAATACAAGAGAGATAGTCAGCCTGAACTTCAGTGTGTGTGGATTCTGTGGAAATGAAGGCTTTTCTAGGACTTCTTGCCTACACAGCGTATTCAAATCCAATGATGAAGATCTTGCTAGTCTATTTGCAACGGATAGTACCGGCAGGGAAATATTTTGATTGACCATGTCAAGAGAACGATTTGCAGTCCTGCTAATTGCGCTCCGTTTTGACAATCCGGAGAATAGGGTAGAAAGACGTCAAATAGACCCTGTTCTGGCTATATTCGAATTGTTACAGTTACTCATTAAAAATTCACAGAGGTCCTTTTCTTTGGGTGCAATGGTATGCATCGATGAAATATTGATTGGTGTCAGGGGGCGTTGTCATTTCAGAATGTACATTCCCAACAAACCTGCTAAGTATGGACTGAAGATGATGTGCTTGACAGACGCCAAGAACAGTTATTTATATAATGCTTATTTGTATGCAGGAAAAGATACGGATGGTATAGGACTTTCAGAAGAAGACAGAAAGACGACCAAACCCCCGCAATCAGTTCTGCGTTTGTCCGAACCTGTGCAGGGAACTTAGTCGAAACGTTACTGCCGATAATTGGTTCACTTCTATTGAACTTGTTGAGCGATTACAAGTGAAGGGGCTGACCAACGTGGGAACCATTCGGCGCATCAAAAGGGAAATTCCGGCAGAGTTTTTGCCTGCAAAATTGAGAACTGTGGGCTCTGCTCTGTATAGATTCACAAAAGGAATGACTCTTATTTCCTATGTGCCAAAGAAAAATAAAGCTATTTGCCTGGTGTCCTCTATGCACCATAGTAAAGAAATGGACCCTGAAACTGGTAAACCCGAAATTGTAAGTTTCTATAACTGCACGACAGGAGGAGTGGACACACTAGATCAGATGTGCAGTTCTTACTCATCAAGTCGCAGAACAAGGAGGTGGCCTATGACTGTATTTTTTAGAATTTTTTATATCTCTTTAGTGAATGTGTTTGTTTTGCATCAAAACCATCCTGACAATAGGGAAATGAAAAGAATAGAGTTCATTAAAGATTTGGCATCTAATCTGGTGAGGTACCATATGACGAAGAGGATTGTCACTCCCAGACTCCCTCGGCAAATACAGAGCAGTATATCACTAATACTAGATGTACCTTTAGAGGAAACAAGGCAAGAGGAAGAAAAATTACTTAAACGTAAGACGTTATTTATGTCCTTCCTATAAAAAACGGAAGACCTCTTACTTGTGCTTTAAGTGTAAAAAGGCAATTTGCTTGGAATGCACTAAAAAGTGTGCATGGAATGCCTAGAGTCTGACATCTGAAGGGACATTTCTGTGAATAAAACCATAAACTTTGTGAACTGCACTATCTAGTGACATTCATTTCATGCTATTTTAATAATATTTCTGAATATATTGAACACTATATTTGATTTAAATGTGTGTGTTAAAATTCTGTATTTTAATTGCATCGTATACTGCGAAAATTTCCATAACAAGGATTTTATCTAGTAGATTTTTCATATTGTTCAAATAAATGCTAAAAACAGAGTAAAAAGCAATTGTTTTTTGATAATAATATTTTTAAATAAACAAATGAAACTAACAGAACATAAAGCACGAAAAGAGATTTATTAATAAATTTATTTCTTTCCTTGGGTTGATGAGCATGAGGAAACAGGTGAAAAAATCTGCCATGACCGGGAATCGAACCCGGACCTTCCACTTGCCGGGCGGATATTCTACCACTGAACTATCGTGGCAGACTAATTCTCCTGTTTCAGAGCGGGAATATATTCTTACGTTGGGACCAAGCTAGCGATGCTAGTATCAATCAGCGCCAACAGATGTCCTCAAAGAGATACACCAAAGAAAACCCCTTTACTCTCAGATAGTGAGAATGCCATATAAATTGATAGAAAGAATGATCTGAAGATCACTATGCAAGCAGGCATAAGCTGTTATGGTGGGCATGAGAAAACAGGTGATTCGATTCCCGGTCATGGCAGATTTTTTCACCTGTTTTCTCATGCTCATCATAACAGCTTATGCCTGTTGCATAGTGATCTTCAGATCATACTTTCTATCAATTTCCTTGGGTTGATCATTAATTTGGCAGTCTGTCAGACCTCACGTCAGTGGTTGTGTGACAAAACTTCCACGTCCATGGTTAAGGGTTAACGAAATGTGGCATTTATTCAGAACGCCACAGTACGTATTGTATTATTATATTTGTCCTTCTCCTTCACAATTGACCCCACAGTCAACCAGCTTAAGTCCAATGAGCGTCAGATTGAAGCTAAAGTTTTGCCGCTTTCGGCACCCCTTATTATTTCCATCTTTGTCCCAATTGTGTTCACTTTATGAGCCCTACGTTTCTTTCCACTTGTATTAGCACTTTCAGTATTCTGTTTCTCACTCATGAAACAGCTTCCCCCCAAGTAATCGTCCACGAAGAGATCTCTCGGAATAACTTGAGTTGCAAGAGGGAACCAGTGCTGTTCGTCCTTCCTGCGAAAGCTGAAGGACGGACCACATAGCTAAGAAGAGAGCAGAAGTAAGTCCATATGAGTTAGTAGCCAACTCATAATCCTGAATAGCAAGAGCTGCTAAATTTTTGAAAAAGTGAATAAACTTAAGGCGGCGGGCTATATTCAGCTTTAACAATCTCTTATCTCTGGCCTTTGTGTCAGAGTCTGATCCAGGCATGTTGAATAAAGCTAACTTGTTCACTCACAATTAATTGAAAGAATAGTGGCCACAACTAGCTTTTCTGCAACAACTTTTGGAATAACTATCCGGCCCGAAGGACCAAAATGTTTGATATTCAAATAGTGGACTGTGATTAATTAATCTAAGTATTGGCAATAGTACTCACAATGTTCACAAATCATAGATCAGAGATTGAACTTCACAATGTAGATCCGCCCAACGTAGTCTTGAGCTGCTTCAATGATGATGAGAATAAGTACATGCACTGTATATTGCAGTCTCGTTAAAATGTAGACGAGCCCAACGTAGCCATGTGCTTATCCCATGTCACTCACCAGATGAACAGCTGAGACGCAGTAACCATAAAGTTCCAGGAAGTTTTCTAAAAGGTCACTAGGGCGCAGCACTAACTGGAGTACTATTGGAAATACTTGTGTATCTTACCAATACTGAACAATAGGTTCACTTTAATTTCTGATTTTAAGTGCACAGAAGTGTTACCCATGTATAACGTGCACCCCTACTGTATGACCTAAATATTTGGTCTTCAAACTGCGTTATACACAAGTATATACGGCAATGTAAATCATTGAGTAGTTAATTGGAATATATTCTGCTTGGATGTCATTGAACCATGTTTAATTATTGCTTTAGGCAAACGATAATACCAGAAGTGCTTTTCTTATGAAGCTATAGAAAAGGTATTTAATTACGACACATTTTTTGTGGGTAAAATGACATTCATTGGGAACCATTGTCGAAAAGAAAAAGTGCCGTGAAAGAGTTAAATTCTGCAACAGTTTGTCTTCTTGTTTTTTATTTTTGTTGAAAATGTACCTTTTCTAGTCTTATTTCAAATTAATATAACAAATAGAGGTAGTTCCCACTTAACACGAGAGATATGTTCCTAAAAAGTAACGTGTTGGATGAATTTGTGTTAAATTAATGCAAAAAATCCATTGGAAACCAAGACAAGATGCGTACTAAAAAGGATATGTCTTGAAACCATACCGTTGAATTGTGGTTCGTTCAGGAGGTGGTCGCCTATGGAGGTTTCACTGTATTTATGATAAAGTAAGATTGAGATGGAGGCAGGTTCAAATCATACATTTCTCAAAGCTAACTTCTTCTTCTCACTTGATCTCGTAACCTTCCCAATAATCTCCATCCTCAGCATCTTATATTCCATTATCTTGGGTGATAATATATTTTAATCATGCTTTTTCTCTCTCTTTGGCATGCTCTTTCCTGTCTTTCTCAGTGTTACTTCCTTGAGTCATTTGTCTGTCATCAGCACATTAAAAATATTGTGCTACAGTCCATTCTTGCGGATTTGGGAAGCGAATCCCATTTTGTGCATTACTTTATTTACTTGCAGAGTTCTGCAAGATTATATTCCTTGCATATGGCAAAGTGTACCCATAAATATATGGATAGCATCTGATTGTTAATACATTTACTGATAAAATTTGATTATTCGTAGCATTTGTTGTGAGGTAAGCTTCTCTATTATGATCTCCCTACACAAAATATTTATTTTTGAGTTGCATGAGTTTTTTGGTTCATAGTTGGAAATGAATTTCATTTTGCGTTTGTTTGTAGGAGCGAATTGAAGACTGGGATGAGATAGAGATGCAGATTGAGAGTGACGAAGAAGAGGGAGGAGAGGGTGAGGGAGCTGAAGAAGAGGATCAGCTGGCCAAGGAGGCCAAGGACAACACTCAGGTGCAAGACATGGAGGAAGAGTCAAGCGAGGAGGAGGATGACGATGGTACCAAGGAGGGAGACAAAGGAAGAGAAACATCTCAACCACTTCCGCCTCCTCCTCCACCACCACCAAAAGAAGTTCCACAGCCTCCTCCTCTACCTCCCATGCCAGATCGAGTGGTTGTCAAGAAAGGCTACGATCCTAAACAGCAACAAGGTATGATGTATTTTGAACCTTATTTTTAAAAAACTGTTGTTTATTGCTGTTATACATAATGTTTTATCTTCATTATTTATTTGTCAAATTGTTTCCATTCGTAGAAAAGTAGTTGAGTTAATCTCAAGAGCTTCTAAAAATTAAAAATGTTTTCTTAACATGAATATTAGAGTCTATTAGTATCTGCTCAAATTATAAGATTCTCTCGTTGTGTTCTAGCTGCCAAAGTCCAGCGTGTGCCAGGTCCAGATGAATACCTCATTTCACCAATTACTGGAGAGAAGATTCCTGCCAGCAAAGTGCAGGAGCACATGAGAATTGGCCTTCTTGATCCACGTTGGGTGGAACAAAGAGACCGTCAGATCCAAGATAAACTGAATCAAGAAACTGTTTTTGCGCAAGGTGTGATTTTGACCTATGTTACATTTAATTGATAATAATTTTCATTTAGTGATTATAAATTGATTGTATATTTTATGTACATGGTGGAAAATTATATTGAAATCCATTAAAAAGTAAAAATTCTGTCCTTGGAAAGTTAATATGGGTTTGCAACCACTGCTTGGGAAACACTGGTTTATATGGAAGGGTAAAGATACATTGAAAACTTATTGTTAGCATAGATTTGTAATGACATTCGATTGTTATGAAAAAGACTTAAATTTACAACTATTTATGTGAAATATGAATTTTACTTTATGCAATTTAATTTATGCAGGCTCAGCAATTGAAGCAAGCTTGAAGCAACTAGCTGAGAGGCGTACTGATATTTTTGGTATTGGTGATGAAGAAACGGCTATAGGAAAAAAGATAGGAGAAGAAGATAAAAGAAAAGATGAAAAGGTATTGAATATTTTGAAGTATTTTTCATTATAAATGTTTTTTTTAAATTTTCTGTGATGTTCATCATTAATTGTTAAAGATCTATTGCTAGGTTTAAATAGTTTGATAAATTACTATATTTCCCTGCCTTCTGGCCCTCATATATATTTGGAATTATCATTATTATTGGTTATATTTATTTAAAATATTTAACATGGATAAATTGGTTGAAGTGTTTTCTTATTATCTGAATAAGTAAACAGGTGAAAAAATCTGCCATGACCGGGAATTGAACCCGGGCCTTCCACTTGCCGGGCGGATGTTCTACCACTGAACTACCGTGGCAGACTAATTCTCCTGTTTCAGAACGGGAATATTTTCTTTTATGAAACAGGAGAATTAGTCTGCCACGGTAGTTCAGTCGTAGAACATCCGCCCGGCAAGTGGAAGGCCCGGGTTCAATTCCCGGTCATGGCAGATTTTTTCACCTGTTTTCTCATTTCCCATCATAACAGCTTATGCCTGTCACATCAGGATCTTCGGATCATCCTTTCTATCAATTTAACCTGAATAAGTGTTAATGCTTATATTTTTATCACATACATGATGACCATTTAAGTATACCCCTTTGATTTTAGTTTTAAAATTGTTACTTGGCAAAACGTGATTTATTTGTGGTCATAGAAGTTTTAGAAGACATTATTTTGTATCAGTAGTATGGCACAATATTCTGAGCCAAAATTGAAGTATGGGTACAAGACAATTTTTATGAAGTTTTTGCATTTATTGTTTAAAATTACTTTATTCTTGAGCATAATAACACTCTTGGTACAGGTAACATGGGATGGCCACACCTCTAGCGTAGAAGCAGCAACCCGTGCTGCCAGAGCAAACATAACTCTCGAAGAGCAGATACACCAGATTCACAAGGTCAAAGGACTTTTGCCTGACGAAGAAAAGGAGAAAATTGGACCTAAGCCGAACACTCGCTCAGGCAACCAGGGCATGTACATGATGCAGCAGCAGGGAAAGCATCCTCATCACCACATAGCTCCCCTAATGCCCCCATCTGGCGGCCCGCCTATTCAACCTCCTAAATCCCAATCCCAGTCAAAGGGTGGGCAACCCCCTCCTAAGCCCCTGCTTTCCTCCGTGACTGCGCCTCCCTCCCAGCCTCCTGTGCCTCCAACTCCTACCCAGCCTCCTCCCCCTACCCCTGCTCCTCCACCCTTGGTACCTCAGAGGATGGCTCCCATGCCACCTCCTGGCGGAGCAATGGTGCCTCCGCAGCCAGGTCTTATGATGGTTCCACCCATGACTCCACAACTCCGCCCACCACCTCTTATGTGTAAGTCTTTTTGCTTTGTATTGTGCACTTGGATGTTTGAAAATGGTTGTTGGTGATATATGTATACCATGTAATTATTACCCTGCATTGCAGCTGTGCAAGGACGGCCAGGATTCCCTGTTCCAGGACCACCTCAAGGATTCATGCCCCCCCCTCCTGTCACAGCCCCTCAAGCTCCTACTGCTCCTCCTCAGCCAGTGAGTTTCCCATTTCAGACATGAACTAGTAATTATTTCACTTTGCAAAGCTAGCAGCTATCCCTCGCTATTTATCCAAACTGGTATTCAAACCTTTATTGTGATTTTCTACATTCTTATTTTATTTATGTAAATATTTTCCTTTGTTAGGGTGCTATCAAACATTCAGAATCGGAGGATGAGCCTCCAGCCAAAAAGCTAAGAACTGAAGAAACATTAATGCCAGAGGGAGAATTTATGGCTAAGAATCCAGTAAGTTATCTTTTTAGGATTGTATTATTTTGATCTTAATATTTATCATTTGTCAAAATGAATGTAATTGTGTAAAATATTTGTAAAAGATCGTAGATGTCCAGCGCATGACTTTCTCCATACAAGAGTAATGAAGAATATGATTACTCTTGACATCAGTGTCTTCAAGAATAATTATCAGATATTACAGTTGTGAATAATTTTTGAACAATGAGTAATTTTAACTGCGAAAAATACTTTGAAACACTTTTCACGTTGAAAAACCAATAATTAAACAAAAGTATTATCTGTTGCTATGGATAACAAAATATCAATGTGCAACTAAAATCACCACTGGTGGCACCGGGATTGCTGGCAGTATTTACAAGTTTATTTGTTTAGAAAATATTGAGGTAATTTTGATAGCAATTACCGTTAGTGCCACTGTGCAGCATGATTTGATGTTTCTTCTGCATATGATATCACTTTTCTCTTCATGTCTGCAGAATAATGCATTTGTCCCATTAGAGGATTATTAAAAAAATGAAAAACTTGCCAAAGTAAATTACAAAATTTATGCTTGCAAGCCATGGGGAAATTACGGTATACACGTGGAATCCTAGGATTATACACATGCGCATACTTGAGATGTCTCAGGAGTGAATTTATCGAAACATTTATTTCGATTTTTAAGAACCGATTCTAGCCCGAGTGGCAATTTTTAAGGAGGCACAAAGGTAAAAAAGGTCAGCTTACAATCAATTAAATACGGTAATATGCACCCATGTTTTCATGAGTGAAATGTGAAAATTGTTTTATCACAATGTATAATATGCACCTCATTTTTTGTAAAAGGATCACTGTAATTTTTCACTTGGTTATTAGTAGATCTCGCCTTGCTGACAAACGAGATATGTGCAAATGAATTTACAATATAAATGTGGCTTTTAAATGTATTGCGTCACAAATGTCACAGATGGTTCTGCAGACATTGTATACGAGGTGCTACCCAAAAGTTCTCGAAAGTTGAACATCGCATGGGAACCGGTTGTAGTACGGACTAGTGGCGCTCGGTAGCGCTACATGTATCCTTTGTGAACCAGTGTGTGATGTGGCTTCGCGCTAAGTGCACGCATTCTTTTGTTCTATGCGTTTTTATAACGTCGTGTTTGTGTTGTTTTGCGATTTTTTTTTCGTTGAAATGGTGGACGTGAAGGAGCAGCGTGTGTGCATCAAGTTTTGCTTCAAACTTGGCAAGAGTGTGGCGGAAACTCACAAAATGCTTAAACAAGCATTTGGTGATGGCGCTTTGGGTCAGACACAAACCTACGACTGGTTTAACCGGTTTAAAAATGGCCGAATGTCAGTTGATGATGACACACGTTCTGGACGACCTTCAACAGGCACAACGCCGGAAATTGTTGAAAAAGTGCATGAGGCTATCCTCGAGAACTGTAGGCGAATGATCCATGATGTTTGCAACATTGTGGGACTGTCACACGGGACATGCCAGCGGATTTTGTCGGACGAACTCAACATGAGGTGGATTGCTGCAAAATTCGTGCCAAGGCTGTTGTCTGACGACCAGAAGCAACATCGGCTGGAAGTCTGCGTGGAACTTAAGGAGCAGGTCAGAAATGACCCAGACTTCCTTTCTAAGGTCGTAACTGGTGACGAAAGTTGGGTTTATGGGTACGACCCTGAAACAAAACAGCAATCGTCCCAGTGGAAGAGTCCATCATCACCCCAACTGAAGAAAGCGCGGCAAGTGAAAACATTGACGGGATTATCCACAAGGAATTCGTCCCTCCAGGTCAGACTGTCAATGTGAAGTTCTACTGTGACGTCCTGAGGCGGCTTAGGGAGGACATGAGGTGAAAGCGGCCAGAGAAATGGCGCAGGAACAACTGGGTGCTCCATCACAACAATGCGCCCGCTCACACCGCTCTGGCTGTGCAGCAGTTTTTGACCTCTAAAAACATAGCGGCTGTCTCCCACCCCCCTTACTTGCCTGATTTAGCCCCCTGTGACTTCTTCCTCTTCCCCAAGATGAAAATCAAATTTAAGGGGCGAATAATTGACACCGTAGAGGAGATCCAGGCCGAATCGCAGGAGGTGCTGAAGACGCTGACACAAAAAGACTTCCAGGACAGCTTCCGATCATGGCAGAAACATTGGGATCGTTGTTTACGCTCCCAAGGGGACTACTTTGAAGGGGACAGTGGCCATTAGGACTTTGGACAAGTCTTTTTTTTTTCAGATACATTTCGGGAACTTTTGGAATTTTGTAGAATGAGGATTTTACCAAAGTGAATAGTGAGGATGAAGAAGATATTTGTGGCGACGTCATTTACACAGGACAGTGATAATGAATTCAGAGGCTTTAATGACATTGATGGCAAGAAATAATTAAATTATTGTTATAATTTTTAGTTAATTAATATTTTAAAGCAATGCTATCGAAATGCAATGACAAGTATGATTTATTATTTAAAATGTGTCCGAAAATATTAATTATTTACTGACTGGATAAAGTATGCATTTGTTACCATGCATAATACACACCCTAAATTTTTATCAATTTTTCATGAAAAAAATGCGTATTTTATGTATATGGAAAATGACGGTGGTCAATAAAAAATTCAAGTCACCATTTTTTTGTTTTTTACTTTCTCCATACTACGTATGGAAAAGTATTGTGTTCACGAAAAAAATCGACTTCGAGATTTCAACGGAAATACACGTTTTGAGGTCCCTAGAACACGTTTAGACTATTTTCGGAATGATGTCTGTGTGTGTGTGTATGTGATTGTGGTATTGTTTAGGAATTATTTATAAATAATGTTTTTTCTGTTTCTGTCGAATATCTCCTTAAAAACATCGTTATTTGTAATCTTCATAAGGACCAAAGTTGTAGAGAATAATATTTCTTCCAAGTTTTGTTTGAAACTAATTTTCGTAGAACCATCCATTTCGGAGATATTTTGCTTTTTCTTAATACCAGTATACAGCGCCACCACCATGTAGCGGTGAATTCTGTAAACATATTCAAAATATACGTAATTTACGGTAGTAAGGACGACTGTATTCTTTTACGATACGAAGTAATAATTTTGCCTCATAATGCTATTCAAAATAATTTAAATATCTATACCCCAAGTATGGAGAAAGTCATGTGTTGGCCACATCAGATTTTTTCACTTCGTAAGGATCCCACTCTGGATCAGATTTTAAAGATTCTTGTTCATTATCATCTTCCCACAAGAAATTATCTTCTACCCATCTATGGAATTCAGTATAACACGTTTTTTTAATGACTTGATGACTTCTCGTTCTTGTCCCACACACTGCAGAGAAATTCATTAAATGTCCCGAAAAGTCTCGATTTCAATTTAAAAAATTTATTTTTTGAAAAGGGGAAAATGCAGTTATCAAAACCATCCTTATGTCTGCCAAAATATGCGATATGTTATTGAACTTCACCATCTTAGAGATCGAGCGTGATCAATATGTATAGTAAGTTTCGGTAGTATCGTTAACAGCTGACATCAGTCAAATTATAGGAAACTTTATTTAGTGGGTCAAGCTCTCCAAGAATAACAGTTTCTTATTGGTTGAAATTAAAACACCTGTCACATGGAAGGCTCAAGAAGAATATCACGGTCGAAACAGTTTACATACATTGTTCCCCTGAATATACGTTACTGCAATATACGTTTTCCTGCGATTTACCCTTTTTTTTAAAGGTCCCGTTTTTGTCCCATTCATTTTAGTACTACAGTTTCCTGCAATGCATCGTAAAAATAACTGTTCCCGCATTTTACGCACATTTCGCTCAACCTTATTTTTGTTTTATTGGCATTTCACTGCAAACAACCTACAGTTTATGTTAACTGCATTGTAAAGACAATAGTGAACACGTTGGTCGAAAGTGCCAATTTGATAATGTAACGCTATGTATGTTTTGCCTTGATTTAATACCTGGATGTGCTGCCATTTTCCAACTTCTTGATAAAATTACGTGACAGTCGCTGTCACACTGTTTACATGATGACAGTTTCCTGATAGTAGCTACCACGATATTGGCTGTCGTGTTTTACAATCACCGTGTAAAAGAGACAAATGCATTAAAAATTTTTATTATTTATTATTCTCTTCAATAAATTACCATGTAAACTCTTAAAACTTGTTTTCTTCCTGATTTCAGAGAAACAATCATAAATCAATGCTGCCGATATTCAACTGTTATGAGAAAATGGAATTTCGCGGACCGGAATTTTTCGGAATGATAACTCGCAGACCGGCGGCATTCAGTGGACCATTAATTTAGAAACACTGTTTTGTTCATTTTTGTTAATAATTATTGTTGAGGGTACCCTTACTTCTTGTAGGATGTCGCAGAGGAACAGGAAAACCTTATCCATGCAGGATAAAGTTTCAATTTTGGAAAAATTTGACAACCACGTTGGTACGTGGATATCACTGTCCAAACAACTCGGATTGCCGATTTCGACACTTACACTATTGTTAAAACCCGAACAATTGTCGAAGATGGCGCCATTCAATGCGTGTCACACACCAAAAAATGAAAATACACAACGACCTCTAAATACGACAAGTTAGAAGAAATCCTTAAGGAATGGTTTCCTTTTAATTACCTTTTTAGAAGACATTCCTATTTTAAAATAATATACTAGGGGGTATAAATTGAATTTGAAAAAGGAAATCGGCAACACAACTACGAACAGTCAGCAGCTCAGGAGTTTTTTATACAAACATTTCGTTTAAATGAAATGCATGCTTGATACGCAAATCACATTCATTTGTTATACCAGTAATCGGTGCTTGCATTATGCAAACAAAAATAATGGTTGATATTTTTTTGCATTAAACTAAAAACCGCAAACAGGTAAAAAAGGCGTATCAGAAAACAGAATCGATGCTAAAAAATAATGGTTGATATTCTTTTTTACATTCAATATAAAACATGATCAGGTAAAAGAAACGTATTAGAAAACAGAATCTACGATAAAAATAATGGTTGATATTCTTTTTTGCATTGAATAAAAAACATAAACAGGTAAAAAAGGCATATTAGAAAACAATCAACGATAAGAATAATGGTTGATATTTTTTTTTTCATTGAAATAAAAAAGCACGAACATATGAAAAAGACATAGGGGAAGGTCGGGTAGTATCGGACACCTAAGGTTTTTTTGTATAACTTTTTGTTGGGGTAAAAGTAAATCAGCAGACCATTTTTGGAACCTTTATTCTTTTATTGAAAGCAGTAGTTAAACCTTCATAACAAAAAATTAGAAAAAGTTAAGTAATTTATACATTTAAAAAACATACATTTTTCAAAATTCCAATAATTGGAGGTAGTATCGGACAGTCCCTTTTTCATTTTTTTTTTCTTAATAACTGTCAGTGTTCATTTGTCTTCCCTGCAAACATCACATTTATAAAATAGAGCATTCTCTTCAAGATTGGCACAATTTTCATGAGCCCACCCCTTGTATAAGCTGCACTGGATCCAGTCTTCATTGAAGTTCTCTCCACAAATGATGCAGTCAGTCGTTTCTTCGTCTTCACATTCGAAAATCAGTGACTTTTTTGCAGTTTAAAATCTTTTTTCTTGTTTCTTGGTCTTTGTTCTTTTCGTAGCTTTTTTGGCACCACACTGGGTGCCTATAGCGACTTCCGAAGCTGAAACTTTCCCTCCTTCGACTATTTTGGCCGTAACTTTCTTTTCGCTAGTCCGATCTTCATGAATTTGAGCTTGCTGTATTAGCGAAGAGTTGCTCTTTCAGAAGACATAACATATTGGCCAATCCGCCAAAACTTTTTCGAAAAAATGACGTCGTTGTCTGAAATGGCGAAGTGAAGCTTTGTGAAGCTTTTCCACTGGCAGCCTATAACTTGTCAAAAAGTTGTCCGATTTTCGAGAATAAACATTCGTTGGATAGATCTCGCTTAGCCCGATCCAATGTCACCAAGAAAAGCCACATCGGACGTCGGAAAGGTTTTGAAAATCGAGCTAGAAGTTTTCAGAATTTTTTTTCGGGCGAATATTTTCCATCACTACTCCGAAAGTATAAGTCGGACATAGTTGAGTGATATGTCGTTGGATTCGTCAATTTATGTAGAATAAGAATCATCAAGATCGGTTGAACGAGTCAAAAGTTATTGCAGATAAACTAAATGTCCAATGCCATATGCGCTCTGTGACGTCATCGACTCGCGGTACTCCAACACTACAATAGATATACACTGCGTCGGCTCCCATGCCTTTAGTCGCTGCTCGACCATGGCGAAGACAAGTGCTGAATATAAACGAGAGTCGCGCAAGCGCGAAGCCGAAAATGCTGCAAATGCTAAGTGAGCTCATCGTGCAGAGACTCAACGAATTAGACGAGCTAAGAAGAGACTACAGCAGGCGGTTGCTGCAGAACAAGGTGATGCAACAACTTCGGATGTTGCCGAACTCACTCGATTGGTTGCTCGTCGATTGTGCCGCACATATGAAACTATAGATTTGCCTACTACGCGACTGTTGAAAGATTTCTTCGACACGATGAAGGTGGGCTTCGGTGCGTGTAAGGTGTGTGATACAATATTCTTCGTAAAGGACATGGCAAAAGTTGATCTACAATCGTCGCAGTTGATCTCTCGATGTCAAGGAAATGTTGGCGATTACTTGTGTCGCTCATGTAAGAATTCTCTGAAGAAGCGATCGATACCAACCTATGCTTCTTGGCACTGTTTCAAATATCCACCAGTGCCTGAGTTGCCGACGCTTAATGAAATGGAATGACGATTTTGCTCTCCTCGTATTCATTCATGAAGATTGTGAGACTTGGTCGATTCAACGGTCAGTATGGTATTCAGGGACAGATCATCAATGTTCCTGTGAAGATGGACACTTTTGCGATCGTAACACCGACTGAGTTGCTACGTACTTAAAGAGATCGACCATGCAAGAGCTCAGCCTGTTTTCTGGCCAACTCAGTTATGATTCCATAGGAATGTACTGCCATGCTTACCAATTGCGAATTTCGAGCACGAAAACTAAGATAGAATCCATCACGGTTGTGTGTTGCTATGTGCACGTTAACAGTACATTGGCGCATCAGGTTAAAACTCTCTGACAGTTTGTGGATGCTCTAGCCAACAGTAATCAGCAACGTCTCATAATCGTCAGGGACTTTAACATCGAGTTCAGATCCGCATATGGATGTGAAGTGGTTGATTACTTTCATCGCAAGTTGGGCGTTATTATGCTCAACCAGGTTGACTTAAGCACAACATATGGACACACGACGATAGATGCAGTCTTCGCAAAGAATATCCCGAAAGTTAAAGTTTCAATTTACCCGGCTTACTGGATTTATCATATGGCATTAATTGTACAATTTTGAATTAATAAAGAACTCTACTCTATTGAGACTTTGTTTCGTTTTAATTTCCTATACCCTCTCAAGCACCCACCCTAGTGTGGTGCCGCCGAAGGCGTCTCAATGTGAAACGAAGTTCATGTTCCTGTAAGACTTTTTCTTTGCAGGTGTTTTCATTCGACCCACACTCAAGTTTTTACTTTTTTCCTCTAGCCTAAGTTTGTACGGACTCGAAGTAAGAACTTCACTTTTATCTCCACGTTGTTTCCTCATGTTTAACTTTCCAACCATACCACTTGGAAGTGGAGACATTTTCTGTAGTAAGCCCAGGGATGAAGTAGGGCTACTGAGCTCTTCAAATGTAGGAGCCGATGATGTTGATGCTGCAGGAGTTGTAGTCTGATTCAAAGTTGAAAAGAGGATCTTAGATTTCACAGTTTGTTTTGAAGTTGGAGGTAGAGGTCTAGGTGTCTGATCCGAGCCTGATAGCGAACAGGTGTCTGAAGTGGAGGGGCTGATTCAGAAGGATCTGGTGACAGTTCATTCAAAGACGTGTGGAAATCCAAGTAAGTGAAAATGTAGCGGTTTAATGGGTGCAAGCAAATGCCGACTGAGTGAGTTCCATTCAGCACACATTGGTCAGTGCACAACGTACAAGTCCAGCAATGTCTTGGAGAGCTATTTTCAAATGTATGTACTTCCTCATCCATAAAGAACAAGCTTTGTTATATACATTTTTGAAAGGTTTCATTATCACTCTATCCAGTGGCTGCAATTTGTGGGTAGTGTGTGGTGGCAGACTCAACATGTGAATGTTGTGCAGGCGAGTGAAAAGAATCACATCTAAGTCTTTGTGAATAACATGGCCATCGACAACCAACAGCACTGGGTTCTCTTCACATGGGTTCACTTGTTCAACGAAAACTGCCATCCATTTCAGGAAACCATCTTTTGTGATCCATCTGCTCGGTTGTGCATCAAACACACTGCCTTCGGGAGCATCTTTTGTGAGGTTGTTATAAATTCTTACCCTTGGAAAAACAAGTAACAGAGGAATAAACAGATCACCAGAAGTGTTAATGCACAGAAGAATAGTAATGTTTTTCCCCCTTTCCCCTGAAGTTAATTTCCCTACCTGTTTTTTCCCTTTAACTGTCGTAACTTTGAGCTGATTTTTGTGCACAACAGACACACCAGTCTCGTCGGCGTTGAAAATTCTCGAAGACTTAAATGAATATTTGTCCATCAGCTTTTTACATGGTGGTATAGCTGCTCATCCTGTTCATCACTAAAAGTATTTTGAAATGAACCTATAGCCAGTTTCAGTTTGAACTCTTTTCCTGAGGCAAGTATTTTTAGTCTGTCACCTAGTGTGCTTTTTGGAACTTACTTCTCTTAAACTCATCTTCCCACTTACTTCTCCTAAAGCCAATTTCATATTTTGTTCTATCCACTTCCCTCTCGTTTTCCCTATTTTCATCTGAAACAAATAACAAAGTCGTTAGAATCAATGAGGAAATATCGAAGCTGACTGTCCGATACCGCTCGCCAATAGCGTGTCCGATACTACCCGACCGACATGTGAAAGTGTATTATATCACAAAAGCAAACTTATTACAAGTAAAGGAACATAATATTGCCTACTTATACACTAACTTATAACAGATGATTAAATATATTTGAAATTATATTATACTTACTCGTCTTGGTGTAACTGGTTGAAAAAGTTAACTTCGTGCAGTGGGTCACAGCATAAAAACAACAAAACGTAACACCACTTCTAAACTACAAGGCACACTACCTCCATATGGCTACCCCACGCTTCCCTCACAGCAAACTAGCACCAGATGGTCGACAGATGCTTCACCCTAGCACTCAGTGCCAGAAACTGGCACTGTCCGATACCACCCACCGTCTGATACTATCCAACTTTCCCCTATTAGAAAACAGAATTGATAATAAAAATGATTGATATTCTTTTTAGCATGTAAGTAGTAGTGAAAAACATAAAACAGGTAAATTTTCATTTTTTAAGGTTCGTAATGACCATCTTATGCGGGAAAACATTTAAAGCAGGAACATATTAAACGGGAAAAATTACATTAGTCTTATGAGAAAAATTTTGGGACCGAATAATTTTGACATCTTAGACAGGAAAACATCATAAACGGGAACATCTTAAATGGGATCCACTGTAATTAATCAACATCTAGTGGAAAGCAAAAGTAATACATCAGATGATGATGAAGAGAGAGTCCTTTTCCATCCTACGCGGATGTGATGGCATCAATCGAAAATTTAAAACATTTTATTTCCGGAAGTTTTGTAGGTGAACATTTATTAAAAAATCTTTACGAAATAGAAAATGAGATACAAAAATGTCAAATAAAAAACACTAAACAAACTAAGGTGTCAGACTTTAGAAAAAAATTAAATTGTTCTGGTATTTTTAAATAAATTTGTTTTTTCTTATTCATCTTCTTTTAATCTCATTATTTTCTTGCATGAAAATATGTATGCATTCTATATAACATGAGTATTATTCTACAGATTTTATTTCCCCTGATTTACATTTTCCCTCCAATTACAACATTTTTGTCCAATCCCCAGAAAAGTGTATATTAGGGATTTCACTGTATTTTTATTATTGTTTATTTCAGTGTTTTGTTAAAACTTGGGTTGTACAGGACCTTGATTTTGTCTGAAAAAAGTATTTTTAAGTGAAATGATTGGGATCGACTTACATGTTGAATATATGCCTAATCATGTATTTTCAAACCGAAAAGTTAAGGTCGACTTATATGTCACAATATACAGTACTTTATTTGCTAAATTCATGCACATTTTTCTGTTAATATCATGACTAAGGATTAGGTGCCTGAAATACAAATAGCATTACGACTACCGACCAATTTCTGCATGACTATTGCACCTATTCATATTCCAGATAAACAATTGTGCTTTGTGTTACATTAGAAACAAAAATTATGTGTTTACTTTTAATCTCACAGCTGTCATTTCCTTTTTCCAATTATCTGAATTTTTGATTAACCGAACCACCTTTGATTCCAGTTAGTTTGGATAATCAGAATTCTACTGTATTATCAATGTTCCATTTGTTATTGCCTCTCCATCAGTCCTTAGGCTCAAGTGCTCTTATTTTCATATTATCGTATTGTTTGATATTTCTATATTTATTTCCATTCCTCCCAGTAATAATGAATTTACTAATAATTTTTGGAGTTCTTTCCATGTTTACTAGGAAGGGCCCTCTAATGGGTACTCCAATCTTAAAATGTCCAGCATATCCTAATGCAGTGGTTCCCAACCTTTTTAAACAACAGCTTTTTTGCCAAAAAATATTTGCCACCACCACCCTATAAATGCTACCCTACAAATCTAAAAAAAAACTAAACAAAAAACAATTTGTACTAAAATAATAGATATGTAGAAAAAATATTCTCAGCAAGCAAGCTGAGTAGGTCACAGATATATTTCAAATAACAACACGAACAATGTAATTTCAATGGAAACCCTGAGTTTAATGTGAAGCAGCTTGTCTACAAATTTCAGTTGCTCTCACTTATCTCTCTATATTATAAAATCGTAATGGTCATCATGATGCGTAACACTCTAATTTTGTGAATAACTCGATTATAAATAAACTTAGAAGTCTGAAATTTCTCAGGATTTCAGTGTTGATGAATCTTTACGGTATGAGTAAAAAATTTCGAAAAAGGTCAAGGAATTGACTCCAGAGGATGAATGTCGTTTCCCATGAGATAACACGTAAAAATCACCTTTTTGGTTTGAAGGCTTTCAGTCTTTTACTCTTTAAAATATCTTAAAATTAAGTTGTCTACACAGAATTTGCGCTAAAACATGCCAAAATGAATGAGGATTCTTATTCTTACCGTAGAATACTCAATATCATTCGAATTCGCTCATATTTTGAATTTATACTCGAGTTTTGGTAAATTTTTTATCATTTCAATAATAAGATTCCATGGTTACTGGTATTGTTGTCCTCTGTAATTTCCGTGCATATGCACTTAAATAAAGGCTTAAAGATTGAAAATAAGATTAAAACTTGCTCGAAATGACCGAAGATATGAATTTAATGCAAATGAATTGAACGCAGTATTTATGTTATTTATATTTTTTATCTTTATTATTAAAATCCTGTTTCTGGTTATCTCTCTCTCTCTTTAATGCTCTGTACCTCGGCCATTTTTATTCTCCAGGAATTTCAGCCTTCTAAATTTATTTTTTATAGAGTTATTCAACTAATTTTCTTAATTTGTTATTAGAAACCAAACATACGTCCCTTATAAAATATATTCATTAAACTCATATTCAAAACATATTCACGTTGAACTAATCTAAATCCAATAGATACATGGTAGGAACAAAGAAACAGCAAGCAATGGAGGGGGGGGGGGGGGGGGGCTGGCGATCGTCGGCGAGCAGGGGGCTTGCCCCCTAGTTTTCAATTAATTTCACTGCTTAGTTAACTGCTGTGCTTCAGCACTGAAACACTTTTCCAACAAGTAAGATGTAATAAAATAACTTCTTGCCAAACAGTCGAGTATGTACTTTGTTGCTAGATCAAGAAATCTTAGTAAGCTGTTTGGTTGAACTTTGACCTGGGCTCACAGTAATTTTGAAGATCACTGAATTCTTCCTGCAAATATTGATTCACGCTTTTAAGTTGATCACAAATGGATTAATAATCAATTATTACAGGTTCTTTCAAATCCTTAAATCTTACCAACATATCTTCCTTAAGTGATTCAAGATGAGTACAATAAGTTTTTTACAACCCAAAATTTACCTCAACTTAGCTGCTGCAATAATGGAAATTCTATGGAAAGCAACTATGGCCAATTCCCCTCGTGGCGAGTGGAAACTGTTTCATTATGTAATAGTGGCCCCTTATGTCAAACCTCACTAGGCAGTTACCCAACCTTAAACCAGCTCTGTTTGTTAAAGTGCATACATTGCTCTAGTGTGATGATAATTATATTCACATAACAATTTTGAGGTTCCAAAGTCTTTCTATACCATACTACTATGGTACGCATCATCAATTAACCATAATTCCCTATGAGGAGCTGTTTCGCCGACATTGGGAACCACTGTCCTAATGCTTCTTTTATTAGTTAGTCTTTCACCTTGGATTTTAAATACCACTGGCGATAGACAGCAAACTTGACTTATTCCTTGCATACTTATTCTGCTTGTATCATCTTATTCTAACTTTTATATGGTTGAATTTATCTATGTCTAAGTGTACATTTGATATTTTGTTTATTGCAGAGTCCAGTTTCTCTCAAAGTTGCAGTGCCTAACATGAGTGAGAAACCAGAATGGCGACTAAAGGGTCAGCTCTTATCTTTAACTTTGCCACTTACCGACACAGTGTCAGTAATCAAAGCTAAAGTTCATGAAGAAACTGGCATGCCACCTGGAAAGCAGAAATTACATTGGGAGGTTAGTTATGTCTTACAGAACTGTTGTAATTAGCAACTATTACATTGGAGGGACAAGTTACTTAATCACTTGTTACATTTTCTTGCAGGGTATTTTCTTTAAGGATTCTAATTCATTGGCCTATTATAACATTTTACCTGGAACGGTGATCAACTTGCAATTGAAGGAACGTGGTGGCCGAAAAAAATGAAGTTCTGACAGTTGTAGCGGCTAATCATTGCTTAAAAATAAAATCACACATTTCTAGAGAAATAAAGTATATTTTAAGGTTCCTTTTTCATTTAAATTGTCATACTTTAAGTTGTCAACATCATCAGTTGTATTTATGATTTGTTACATTTATGTGTAATTTTATGAATGGCAGTTTTTAGTTTGTTATCTTTTACAAATTTTCTCATTTTCTGGTGCAGATGAATTATAGCATTACCCCTTTACTCTTATATTTTATCCCCTTCTTTTTCTTTACAGCTACTTCAGTTTCTAAGGTATTTCTGTTTTCTTTATAACATCACTTAGAACATGTATGAGCAGTTAGTTTCCTTTCATTATTAAATAATCTAATCAACTACATATCACTTCTCTGTACTAGACTGTCATGAGAAAGTTGTTTTATTCATAGAGAAAGATTTCTTTTTTATGGTTTTTCATGAGCTGAAGTATTTAATGATTTCTGAATTGTTTGGTGTTATGCCTGTATGCATTATTTGCAGGAAATTAAAATTATGTAAAAGTCATATAGTAAATTTTATTGAAAATGACGTTTTCAATATTTATCAGCAAATATAGGCACAGTTGTGTTATTTATGATGGAAACAGTATAATATCAATTAACTAGGTTAATGTAACTTGATGGTTAATATGGAAGCACTGATAAATACAGTTTTAAAGTCTAAGTTTCCCCAAAACTAGCAGTCACCTTTATTATTCTCGTGGTTATTTTTTTAGAGAACTTCTCTATATGTTCCCATCCTTCCCTCCAGTTTATGATTATAAAGTAACCTTGGAGTCAAGGGTTCCCTATCTGGTGCTTGATTGTTCTCTATTGCAGTCTGACTGTGCTTCTTTGCGGTGCTTAAAATCACGTTTCCTAGCATCTGTACCTTCATTTTTCAGTTGCTTTCTTTCTAAATGTAATTAAGAACATATTCAGTAATTTTGGTGTTGATTTGATTTATGACCATTTCTATATTTCCAAAATTGTAGTGATGCTTGCTTAATATTCTAGGGTTTCCCAAACTTTTTTGGTCACGTACCCCTTAGAATTCATCCAGTCAATCGAAGTACCCTTTATAAAATAATACTACAGGTATTACAGTAAATAGATTTATTTGAAAACGAACAAGTTTACACATATAATAGCCAATTTCTTGGTGAATGTTTGTACAGCTTTTGGAGCATTTCCATTGTTTGAATGGCAAGCCAATCAGGGTTCGGAATATCATTATTGAGGAATATGTTTACCTTTGTTACGTAAACTGTTTAACACAAGCGGATACATTAAAATGTAAGTGCACGAAATTTTATTCTTTTTCCTTTATATTTGCAAAATTATCTACAGTCAGTTCCCTTTACGATGAAATCACATTAGTGAAACATTAACATTAAATCTTTAAATTAAATTTATCATCTTAATTTATTAAACAGACATAACAGCTATGTTATGTTTTGAAATGTGATATTAATTTATAACATTGCGACTAGATATTGCAATCCTGGGATACCGGGATCCCGCTAAATATCTGAGTCCCGAAATCCTGGAATTCTTATCAAGGAAATCCCGGGATTTCGGGATTTACAAATATTTAATATTAGTCATTTTTGTGCTGAGATTCGCTGTTTCAACATATCAATGGTTCAATTCTATTGCGAGACTAATCTGAAAATATTATTATTGTATTTATATTAATTGCTAATAAAGAATTATCCGACATTGTTCGGCTTCAAGCTTATGTATAAATGAACCGAAAAATTTTTGTTAACGAATGAGCATTCACAATCCTTTTCTTCGTCATTCGGATCTTTCTCTGCTTCTATACACTAAATTAGTTGATCCTACGAATTCTGTCAAACATCGTTTTTTAGGTCAGTGGTTTCCAAACTGGGGCGTGTAAGATTTGGCTGATACAGTATCACTTTTGTCGTAGTCGTGAGACATACGTTGCACCTCTCTCAAATTCCATTCTAAAGGGACCAGATCTTTTGCTTCTTTGCTTATCTTTAGGCATTATTCACATTCATACTCGAGTACCCTCAACAAATCTTAATTTCAGTTTACTCCGACAACATTTAAGATGTTTTTGTTTACGTTAAGGCATATTATAATTTTACCCTCGAGTACCCATAATACCGCTTTGGTGCAGTTTAATATTTCTTTCAGCTCTTGAGCTCAAGTGCTGTATCTCTCATATACTCTTAACGAATTCGTATCTTCTTTATTGTTTTATTCATAGAGAAAGATTTCTTTTTTATGGTTTTTCATGAGCTGAAGTATTTAATGATTTCTGAATTGTTTGGTGTTATGCCTGTATGCATTATTTGCAGGAAATTAAAATTATGTAAAAGTCATATAGTAAATTTTATTGAAAATGACGTTTTCAATATTTATCAGCAAATATAGGCACAGTTGTGTTATTTATGATGGAAACAGTATAATATCAATTAACTAGGTTAATGTAATGTGGCTCCAAGATGTCTGTGAATATAATGTAGTATTTTTTCATTTTTCTTTCTCACTGGGTTCCCATAGCATCGCACTTCACAGTCAAAAATCTGCTCCAGCTCTAGTGAGTTGAAAATATTTTCACTCTTGTGCCAGTTGGAGAAAGATTGGCCGGGCACGTCGGTATAAACAAAAGGAACTACTCTCTCAAACATTTTGTTCACATTTAAGATAGAACGCTTGCTATGGCTAGTTGGTGGCATTCTTTGGTGTTGCTCAGCCCAACATCTTCGTCGCTGTTCATCCCTTGTGCTTTATAATATTAGTGCACCTGATTATACAGTGAAAATGTAAATTGAATTCGTTCTTGTATAGTAGCATACAGTAAAACCACTGGCGTTTTATAAGATAATAGTATGATTTATTATTATTGTTTCACCTGTGTTGCTGTCTTCTACCTTCACTTATTACAGTGAAGCAGTTTATATGCGTTATGGAAATAGGATAAATAAAACATTAGTTTTTGTAGCTAAAACCATGGTTTTAATATTTTTATAAAATTTAATAAAACAGGATCGGGATCCCGGAATTGGAAATTTAGAATCCCGGGATTGTGAAATTCCTCCAGGATTGCAATCCCTAATTCCGACGAATCATTCATTGTTGAGAAATCATAAATCATATGTTTACCTTCATTACTTAAACTGTTTAATTAACGTGAGCGGATACATATATAAGTTTAAAACAGTTATAAAGTAAGTGTATGAAATTTAAGTTTTTTTCCATTATATTAGAAAAATTACATAAGGTACGGTCAATTCTCTTTATGTTTGTATTTTTTTGGCATTGGTAAGATGATCGCAACAGGATTAGAAAAAAAACACTTCTTTCGTAAAAAATCACGTGTTCAAACGCATTAAAACAATTTTTTGCACGTTCAGCTGCAGTTTAACAAATATTAAGAAGTCAATTTTAAATTTAATTTTAAATAGAATAGTATCGGAACATTATTTGTGTAAAATTTATGATGTGTTTGTATAATAAAGACTAAAATAAGATCTTAATTGAAATTAAGTAAAGTCAATGTTAATTTTACTTTGAGAAAATATTTGTTTTTATTAGCTTTTTTACTGTGTTCCTGATAAACTTTTTATCACATTTTAATGCTTTCGTCACAGACTTTTTTGTATGCGAATTTTTGTTGATATGGTGAAAAAAGTTCACAAGGGAATTTTTGGGCAGTTTTGTTTTTAATTTTAAACATAACCTACGCATGCATTAAAAAAAATTTCCCATCCTAGGATGGGTGGGTACACTAGTAATGACATGACATGAAGAGTCAATCATTAGTCCGATAGAAGAAAGCCTCAATCTTCAGACATTCGACATGCAATTTCCAGTGATTTTTTGTCTTATTTAAACCTGTATTTGCACATGTACATCATGAGGAAAAGAATCAATATCTTGATTGCTTTTTTAGCCACTTCCTTATACACATCTGGCAGTGGCATAGCAAACTCTTATGGGCCCCAGTGCACAATTTGGTTTTGGGGCCCATAGCATTAATTTTATCAGAAAATAAATATTACAATGAAAACACCAATGTTTTTATGGTTTATCGTAGTTTATTTTCATACACAGTATGTTACAAAGAATATTGAATAACATAAATTGTTTACAACCGTATGTTAGCACAGTAATTATAAATATTAAAAAAATGAAAAATACATATAATGTAGCATTTAGCGCAGAATTGGAATATCAATTTTTTAATTTTTTCTTCATGCATTTCTTTCTGCGAATGTTGTTATCAATTCATTTTTATCCAACCAACAGGCAACATCATTCTCAATAGATATGGCAGCCAAACTGCTTAGTCTTTCTTGGGACATTGAACTTCTTAAATAGTGTTTTTACAATTTTTAGCCTTGTGAAGCTGTGTTCACATGACACTGATGTTACAGGAATAGTAAGGAATAATATAAGCGCTGTAATCTCTATAGCAAAACTAGAAGAAAGCTACTGCTTTCGTATAACGAGTAAGTCCACTACCTCTGGAATTCTCTTCAATGATTTCAATTCCTCAGTTAAAAATTTCATTGTAGACAATTGATTTGGAAATTCATCAGAGATATCGGTGTAGTATTTCTCTTTAAGTTGCATAACCTTTTTGTGTATCTCGTCAGAGGAGGCAGAATTCAGAACTTGTGGTTCAAGATTAGAAAACAAGTTGTACACATTTCAAACATACTTTTGATTTGAATCGTGTAAGTTCTAATTGTTTTTTGAAAAATATTTTTTTCAAAGCTTTTTTGATAAGGTTGTGGTATCTCAATATCTCCAGATTTAATTATAAATTGTCATGATTGAAAACTTTCACTTATTCTGCACATTTGACTTATTTCTACTACCTTCAAAACCATTTTGCGTTTCTGATAACTATGTAATTTCTTTAAAATGTTGCTTGCCGTTTGCTAGTGGCATTGTTGACTTTGTAATAACTTTGTAGCAAAATTAGCTTTTTCCAAAATATCTGAAAATGACTATCATGACAATGAATTCAAACCATAATTTTACTTTTAATTGATTCTGCTGGCCTTGTTGAAAAATGTTGTTGCTTTTCAAAATTATAGTTGTTAATGCCTTCCAAACATGAACGATGTTATACCTTAAAACAAATAAACTCATGTTTCGAAGAAAATCTGGAATAACGAACTCTTTTCAAAGATTTACATATTTCATTATTTTCCAAATTGACTTGCTTTAGAAAATTCCAGCATGTTAAACTACTACTAAAGAATATGTACACACTTTCAAGGGTCTCAAAAAATTTAGCAACTTTTTCATTATCACAGGAATCTTTTAAAACTAAATTTAAATTATGGTTTGCACAGTGTACATATGGTGAATTTGGCTGAATATTTAAAAAAATTTGTTGATCCCCATTGTACACATCTTTCATAACTGCAGCACCGTCATATGATTGGCCGTGAAGTTTATCAAGTGAAAGTTCTTTGTCTAATAGATGATTTATAGTATATCACATGATATATGTAGATTTAAGTCGAATGATAAAACAATTTTTCTCTGATTTTAAATATAAAATCCCCTAAATAGAAATCAATAATAAATTTTTAAAAATTACATCTATTAATCAAGATGCTCTGTTGTTTCCTCCAGATGCACAGCATATCATCCGAGCTGAAGATGTTTCACTTATCCACTGATGATTAACTTGCAGCAACGATTGTTTAACTTCCGAATTTTTTTGTGTTTATAAGACTTGTAAGCGAACACATTATGCGATCCTACTTGAACCACAGGCCAACACAGACTGATCATAGAACTTGTTCACATTATTGGATGGCAATGTAAGAGAGGGAGCAGTAAACAAAAAGTGGTGAAATCGATGCTTAAGAAAATGAATGGAAAGGACAGCTATTCATGTTCACAGTGGTATGTCTGAGTTCTCTTCAGTTGAGGGCAAGAGAGGAATAAGTTGGGAAAAGGTGGAAAACCCTATAACTGATGGTCAGGGAAAGGGTATGCCACCAAAGGAAACTTTTTTGCACCCCTGCTGAGCTTTTGCTCTAGAAGAGTACTTTGCAAATAATTTTTAATAATTTTAAATACCGAAAATGTAAAAATAAAAATTAATATGCCAAATAAAAATAAAAAATGTGCTAAATAAATGGGAAAGAAAAAAAGCACGAGTGAGACATGGAGCTGAGAGGATGAACCATGTAATTGAGAGGCACGGAGAGAAGCATTCTCATGAAATGGGGCTCCACTTAGTCACCCTTTCAAGTGGTAAACAAATTCTCCCTATGATAATTGGATCCTTAGGTTTTTTAGTCTTCCATCGAGAGAGATGTTTATCACACTCCATAAACATTACGTCTCTCCAGAGAGTCTGGATGATATCATGAGCCAGTGAATTAAATACGGAATATTAAAATTTTACTTATGCTTTTACATTTACGATTGATGAGTACATATCTTGAAGAGGAAAGTAAAAGTATCTCAGACAAGTTTGCTACCCCAAGAATGATCTTCATGACCCCAAATGGGGTCGCGACCCCGTGGTTGGGAAGCTCTGCATTAGTTGTAAACCGGGAACAGCCTGTACTGTATTCTAGAGAAATATAAATCAGAAATATAACTGAAGTACTTGGAAAAGTAGTTGAAGTAACCACTTATATAGAAATATATTACTACAACTTGGATATAGAAAGCAGCCGGAGCAATTGTGAGAACCTATTTTTCCTATAAATATTGTTATGTGAATTTTTTATGCCACTGTTATCTTCCTCAGAGCTAAAATCACTCGTCAATACCTTGGTCTTCACTTTTGCAAAAATACCTATTTTCTTTTCCTCCAGGAGCTTTAGTGACGTCATATATGTCATTCAACTGTACATTCACATTATTATGCCCACTATTTTACAATTAACCTCTTAGCACAGATGTAACCACAGAGTGGTTACCATATCGGCCAGCCCTTCTCGCGGATCTCGCCCTCGGGTGGTTACTGCGCAGTGGCGTCGGAAAATTAATTTTACGGCTCACCAATCTCATCTTCGGAGTAATAAAAAGCACCATTAACTTCTAAAAGGATTCTGCCTCATAATCATCTCTTAATAGGACTTGATTCACCACTCTCAAAGCCAAAAAAAAGAAAAATTTTTTCCTATCTCTTCGAGAGTGGGTTGGAATGAGCGTGCACGCTCATCACTTTAGTCTGTTGTTTCATTTTCTCTTTGCTTATCCTTCGTTGGCATCAGTGTACGTTACTCGTTTTTAAATTCCGAGTCAGCCAGTATGCATTCCATCACGTTTCTGCCCATAGGCTTCAGTCGAAAGCTTTCTTTCGAGAGAGTCAGTCGAGCATCCTTGCTATCATATTCACTATATGCAAAGCAATGGATTCAGGTGTGAGTGGTTCTTTTTTTCAGGAAGAAGAAATTGAAAAACTACTTGAAGACCTTCGTCAGCCAGTTAAATCCAGGAAGTGACTGCTCAAGTGAAGACGAAGTTGATTTGGCTGCCCTACCTCAAATTCCGGAGAGTGAAGATGAAAACGACAGTGGTCCATCAGGTAGGGCTGAAGCTTTTCATTCATCGTGGAATTGGGCAGATATTGACGAAAGTAATATTCCAAAAAGAATTCCTTTCACTGGTAAAAATGGTCCAACTATCTCTGTTACTAATGTTCTTGAGTTTTTCACAAACTTTTTCGATGCAGCCTTAATTGAGATAATCGTTTTGGAGACTAACCGGTATGCAGAGAATTACATGAAAAATGTAGAATTGTCTTTCAGATTTCGATTTAACAAATGGAAACCTGTCAATTTAGGTGAAATTTACATTTATTTGGGAATTATAATGTTGATGGGTATTGTACAAAAGCCTACAATCTGCTCTTACTTTTCGAGAAATCTGCTTTTGGAAACAAACATTTTCCCCAAAACAATGTCTCAAGATAGATTTGAAAGCATCTCAAAATTTTTTCATTTTATTGACAGTTCAGAAATGTGCAATTATTCCGGAAACAAAAAACTTTTCAAAATTCAACCTATCATTGATTATTTGCAGAACAAATTTCAAAGTATCTATCTGCCAAAGGTAAATATTGCTGTGGATGAATCTCTTACGCTTTGGAAGGGATGTCTGTCATTCAAACAATATATTCCTTTTAAATCATCAAAATTTGGCATAAAAACCAGAGCTGCAAACCACTTCAAAATTTGGAGTGGTTCGGTTCGCGGTTCGGTTCTAAATGTTTGGAAGTGGTTCGGTTCAGACGAGAATTTTGACAAGTGGTTTGGTTCGGTTTGCGGTTCGGTTCAACTAAATTAATCATTTGAAATACTATTCAGAAATAATTTATCCAATATAAACATTACACATTCAGTATCAATCTGTAAGTAAATAAGTCAGCAGTCATTATTATTTAAAATGAAAGAAGAATTTATTTAGAGGAAGGAAAATTTTATATTTTAAATATATTACAATACCATCATCATCTTCATTTACTTATATTTAAAAAATGGTATTTTTGATCCTAACGTGATTTTTGTTCATTGTTGTTTACATATCAATTAAAAATTCTCTGAATGGATTCACTTCAAATTCATTTACCAACATACACAATCATACATAATCAGAAAGAAAATGCGCCTCTAGCTTAAACCGCTTTTGAGATTATCCCTGGATGGACGGACAAACCGAAAACATAAAAGTGTTTTAAAGAAATCATTAAAAATCAAAGAAAATTAGTTCCTCGGGCATTTTATTTCTTTTTCTTACCTGTAATACACATTATTTAGAGAAAAAAAGATTTATAGCAAGGGCCTTACCGCCTGTCTCCCAATATTTAACCTCTTTAGTTCTATCACCCACACTTGCCTTTATTTTTCATATTCCCACACACATACCCATTGCCGCATTGATAATTTCCTCCCTCCTCTCTCTGGGGTTCATCCCCTCTCCATCTTCCACAAGGCCTTTCTTTTTAGTCCTATAGTCCCTCCATCTTTCCCCAATCCCTCCCGAGATGATCTTCCCCCTCCAGCCTTTCCTTTCCCCTCCCCCTTTATCCCTTTACAACCTACCCTCCGCAGTAACCCTCTGAGATAGGTTCCTCCTTTCCCTCCCCTCCATTCCTTTCCATCTTACAAACTACCCTCCCTCCCCCCCTCTTTACCCATTTTTCTGTATATACTTTCTATTCTCACCATATCTGCACCTGATGATAGCATTGTAATGTCAAAACCCGGGTCCTAAGAGAAATAAAAACAATGGAAGTTACAAAGCGTTATTCCTTTGGTTCATTTATAACAAAATAAAAAATGTTTGCTATATTTATCAAGGGTCTAGGAAAATTCTTTTCCATAAGCCCTTATTAAGATTTCCTTGATTGAATGATAGATTTAATTATTGAAGTAGAGAGTTTCTTAATTTCCATTGGTGATGATGCACATCGTCTCAGTTTTTCCAACTTTCAATAATAAATTTAAGTAAATAAAATGTTTTAATTAGTTAATTAGTCAAATAATATGAAATAAAATATTACTCCGAATGAATTTATGATATGTAAAACTCTAATAAACTCGATTATTAATTCTTATTATTATATAATAGATTCAAAAAGACACTTTTAGCTCGATTCCAAACATATTACATATTGCTAATTTTTTTCTTTTGCCACCTTAGAAAAGTAATCAAAAAATCAATATGATAGTAAAATTACGTTACAAGAATAATTTGAAATTAATCGACAGTTCGGGGCAGATTATTCAACATACGAAGTGCAGACACTTATGGTTCAAAACAAATGATTATAAAATGTAGAGTGACCCTCTTTAAATAACACTAAATTGTTAATTAATTTTATTTCTCTTAAATAAAGTGTACTAAAATATTATTAAAAACACACGCTTTAGATAATTCAAGGAATTCTGCGGGAAATGAATGCCTCCGATCCAAGGGATCCGCCGTAGTCCTCGCCTGTTTTTGCTGGAATATAAACCACCAAGTACTGGAAATATCATAGAAGAACACCACATGAAAGTTAGAAAAGGAATGATATCGTTGAAAGCTCAAGCCGTTGAGAGCTACAATTTGAATTTTTCTGATGAAAAAGATATGAGGAGAGTTAATGGTGTTCTAAGAAAGACACAGCGGGGCATATTTTCTCAGGTCTGCTAATTACAATGCTGAGGGGATGATGGTGATGGTAAAGGCATGGATTTTTCTTTCGGCACGAAAGCAGACTACAGCTCCTTTCTAGGCCATTGTAAAACGAACATTTTGCCTGCGTTCAGATAAAGATCTTTCTGTATTCTGTTGGTCGGTTTCTGCCTACAGTGGTTGACCCGGATTTTGTCGCAGTTGGTGTTCCCATAACCCTCACCATAAATGTCGTCTGTGGATAACGATAGTAGCAGAGAGGAAAAAGATAGGCACTCTTTCCTTTGAAGCAAACCCACTGGTTTTTCCAATGGAAATTCCTGGTATTTTCATTGGTCCGTACTTTGTGGATTGAGAACAAACCGAAACCGAACCACTTTTTGAAAAAATTACGGTTCGGTTTTTGGTTCATTGAAAAATTAATCAGTGGTTTCGGTTCGGTTCGCGGTTCAGAAAAATGACTTCGGTTTGGTTCAGCGGTTCAGTTTGGTTCAGCGGTTCAGTTTGGTTTGCAGCTCTGATAAAAACATTTGAGCTTTGCGAATCAGACACTGGTTACTTATGGAATTTCATTGTTTACTCTGGCTCAGACGTGAGAATTTCGACTTCAGAAACTCCAGATGGACTCAAAACGTCAGCAATAATGATTAAATCACTTCAACCTTTATTTAGAAAAGGTTATACTTTATGGATGGACAATTATTACAATTCACCATTTGGCTAAATTTTTGATGAATTTGGGCACAAATGTACCTGAAACTTTGCGTTTAAATAGAAAAAATGTCCCAAAAGAAGTTAAAGCTGCCAAGCTGAGGAAGGAAGAACATATTTCAAAGGTGAGTGATGGGATAATGGTCATGAAATGGAAGGATAAAAAATATGTACCATTTATTACAACCTTTCATTATAATTTTCGGGAAAAAGATGGAAAATTTAAACATTTGTATTTTAGAATATAATATGGCCATGGGAGGAGTGGATTTGAAAGACCAAAAGTTTCAGCCCTATCTCTTAGAACGTAAAAGATGTAACAAATGGTACATAAAATTGTTTAGACGGCTATTAAATGTTTCAGTGCATAATGCATTGGTAACATTCAATAGTTGTCAAAATAAGGTGGACCATCTAAGTTTTCGTCTTCTTTTAATTCAACAACTGTTGGAAAAGTATGGGAGTCTTTTACAGTCACCATGTGTCAGGCGACCACCCATACAGCCATCACCACGCCGTTTAGTCGAGAGGCACTTCATTGAAAAACATACCAGCAATGGGAAAAAATATAGGCCCAAAAGAAGATGTCAAGTGTGCTCTGCTAATGGAAAGACAAAGAGCACTGTGTATTGGTGCCCTGAGTGTGATGTAGGCTTATGTTTAGAAGGTTGTTTTAAAACATATCACACGAAACTGCAATTTTAGGAAACTAGTGTCATCAGAGGAGTGTAAGTTGGGTAAAACACCAACTATGCCTAAGTAATTTTTTTATATTTACTTAACATTTCTCTACAAGTAACCAAATTTTTATGATATTTGATCTGTATTTAATAAAGTTATTAAATATTGTTCACGAAATTGCGCCACCAAAGATTTTCGCAAAATTTACTACCGCGAATAGGGCTTACCGGCATTTAAATTTTGACCATGCAGAAGGATTAAGGCAATGTAAATGTTTACAAAGATATCTGAAAGCCCTTTGCTTGTGATATTATAGCCATGACAACTTCAACTACATAGTATAACCTTGATGTTATCTACAAGTCTGCCTCGTGTAACCATTTCGCATTGTGCTACCATCACAAGTTTATCATTTTTAGAACTGAATGAGTTAATTGGAAAATGATATACAGTAAGTTTCCATTATACATCGCCCTGTTATGTTGTTTTTCTTATAACTGTCAATGAATTGAGGAGCAAGTATTGTCTTTCTTTGCATCATTTCATGTAATTGTTCTTTGTGAAGAGAAAAGAAAGGATTCCAGAAATTACAATTGTGATCAAGTGATGTACTATGACTTCAATGAGCAAGAATTGGTTATACAGTATAGAACCTTTTGTCCAGATTCCAGTTATCTGGAAATCCAGTTAACCAGCTATTTTTTTTAAATAATGCACTTTTCCAAAATTTGCTAGGAGAAAGAAATTTAAATTTAAAGCTTCGCTAGTAATTTGGGTGTGCTCTGGTGAACAAGTGAACACATAATTTGGAAGAGAACAAGGAATTTATATTGGAAAGTACCCAATTATATGACCTGGCTAGGAAAATCGCAGAGCCTGGTACAAAGTGCACGTCAAACATTTTTCATAGTAAATTTTAATAAATAAAGCAGTCTCTCTCGCTATGACACTTCGATATTTTTTCAGATTTTCTTTAAAAATGCATGTACTTTATAAGTATGACAAATATTTTTTAGAGAGCACGGGGCTCTTTAAGTGTGGGGTCAGGTACAGTTGCACCATTCGCACCGCCATCAAGCTTACCCTGCTGATTACTGTAGCATTACTATTACTGTACGGTACAAGCAGTAATGGGCTGGAATAAAATTAAGAACTAGCTTTCTAAAAAAGAAAAAGTCATAAGGAAATTTGGATAAAGATGGCAGGGGAGGCCTACATGCCAGGGGTGCCAGGTCGCTCTACGTTAGTAATACTGTTACGCTAGCTTAACAAGTGTCCTGTTTGTAATGTATTCCATTTCATGCACTGTTGGTAATTGAATGTCAAATAAGGTAAAATGTACTTGAGAGGACAAAATCAATAAATTTTCTAAAAATTTTACAACCGGCTTGCAAATTCAGAGAAAAATTAACAACCAGCTTGTGCGAGCCAGCTTGAGCTCATCACTGAGTATAGCTCGCGCGTTTTGTCGTGGCAGCCGGCGGTTAAGAGTGGGACGAGTCCATCCTCGAGTTGGGATCGCTCATAGGGGAGGCCGTGGGCAATAGATGCTACTGCGCATGTCTATGACGTTGGCTTTCCCTTCCCATAGTCATAGACATGCGCAGTAGCATCTATTGCCCACGGCCTCCCCTATGAGCGATCCCAACTCGAGGATGGACTCATCCCACTCTTAACCGCCGGCTGCCACGACAAAACGCGCGAGCTATACAGGTATGTATGAAACGGAATGTTCGATCTGGTAGTGGAACTGAAAGCAGTGGCTGCGAAATAATTGATAGAACATTTACAATCAAGTTAATTTTTGATTTATTCCTTATGTACTACGATGAAGAAAAGTAAAGAAAAATTTTTTATATTATTTTTATTAAATGAAGTTAACAAAATGGTATTACTAAATGTTTGACGAGATGGAATGATATTATCGATACATGCGACGGACCAGAACACCGTTCTGGTGAGTTCTAGCTCTTTCCAAGCATTGTTTATGAGTATATTCCAGATAACTGGAAATTCCAGATATTCCCCATATCCCAAGCTTGCCAGATAAAAAGTGCTATACTGTACTTGAGTCATTTACAGATGAAAGCATACATTAAAACCACAAAAATCTTTTTTCGGGACCTGTGAAGTTCATACGTAGTATTGAAATGTACGTTAAATTGAAGTGTTATTTTGAAATACCTTGTTTAATGCTGGAGATGTGATCTTGGAAACGAGCACTAACTAAATCAATGTTATGCGGGGTCATTTTAGTATTGTACTTATGGAAATGCGTTCCTAAAATTATAATTTATTGCAATTATACAATAAATAAAATGGCCAAATA
The DNA here is from genome assembly GCA_036926305.1 of Uropetala carovei. Classification (NCBI taxonomy): domain Eukaryota; kingdom Metazoa; phylum Arthropoda; class Insecta; order Odonata; family Petaluridae; genus Uropetala; species Uropetala carovei. The sequence goes on from JAXCHB010000191.1 coordinate 1,409,874, forward strand.
TAATTAAATTTATTAATTTATTCTAATTCCATACAAAATATGTATAATCTGTAAAGATTAGCTTTATGTACGGGAAAAAGGGTCCGGTACTGGCTTATTCTCTGTATATAGAAAAGGGAGGAGATTATATAGAAAGAGGTAAGGATAAACATTCATTTGAGAAGTAGAAAAAATGGGGATTAGAAGGGTGGAGATAACGTGTAGTGATCAACATTGTTTCTTTTATAGTTAGACAATAATGATCACTACAACCAATCACCTCACTTTTCACTCCCATTTTTTCTCTCTCTCAAAAATGTATGTATCCTCAACTCCTTATCCCTTTTAATATTGTTTCACTATATTGACAAAACATAGGTAGCACATCTTTAATAAATTGTGACATGTTATTGTTTTTCTTTTCCATTTTATTTTATTAAGGAACTAGGGATCCAACTTAATACTTCAGGCATCCAACCTCATTCTGTTTCGCTTGTGTGCTCACCTAATCACATTAGCCCCAGGCTCTTCTCTCTGACAATTATTTGGCAAGGCAATTAAGAAGGGAAAAAACTTTCATGGTAGGTAGATAGATAGATACCACAAAGTTTAACCTAATATAATGAAGTAGAAATTTTATTTCAGGTTCTCAAGTACACTTCTGAAAGTTTATTTGTTCCATTTCAAAAACTCACTAAATGGTGTTTTAATGACATTGCAAAACTTCCAACTGCCTCTTAAACAGTCTCTAATGAACTTTCTAATTCAACATAGGTATTTATGGTCTGAAGACTGCATGGAGTACTATACACAGCCCAGAAAACCAAGATGAAAAATTAATTCATGAAAGTTAATACAATTTTACATTAACTAAAGCATAAAACTTTAATGTTAAAAACATGTTTAGACTTGATTTTCATTTATTTATAAGTACTGTACCAAGATCTCAAAGTAACATCTAATGCAGGAGTTTTCAACCGGTTGTACGCATACCCCTAGGTGTACGTAAAAGATTTAGAAGGGGTACATGAAAGTGTTAAAGATTATAATTTTTCTTCATACTTTTTCTTTCATGCATGACTTCGGAATCAAAAGTTGCAGTATGATGGCTAAAAAGAACGTCATAAAACAAAAATGTGAAAACTGAATGTTAGCGTTAAAACATGAGTAATCTTTATTAATACAAGTGTTATTCATTTCATTATCACTTTAAATGTAATTGGGGGTATGCAATCATTAAAAAAATGTTCTAGAGGGGTAGGTGAGTAAAAAAAGGTTGGAAGCCCCTGATCTAATGTAAAGCTCTTGTAGTTGGCTGAAGCACTCAGAACATCCAATGTGGTCTACAAAAGTACTGTCAACTTCTAATGCAGTGGAAAAAGTAACCAATCTTGTGCTTAATACAATAACATGAGTAAAAATATTTTCCCATTACTCCTAGGGGCTCTCATACATACATTTAACAAACTTGGTTGAAGCAGTTGCCTGTTTGGCATTATTACTTAGAGTTGGCACTAGAAATAGACGTTTGGTTAACTTCCTATTCTTTCTCATGGTCAAATTTAGAAGCTGAGATTACTCACCTGCGCAGTCCAACTCGAGCCATTCCTAAATATCACATTATAAAGTTTCTTCAGTATAAATACAGTGTTGGTTTGGTGACAAAAATATACTACGGCCTCTGTCAAACAATTAAAAGACTGTATTATATTTGAAATGATTTATTTTTTCCTCGTAGTTTCATAAATTTGTTATATTGAAAGTTCTTGTACCAAAGCATTAAGCATTTGAGATCTATATTTACATTAACTAAAAATGAACTAATAAATATTTTAAATGATGATTTCAGTATCTCCAAGCTCTTCATCTGATGGCAATTCTATTTTATTGGGATCAATATAGTTGGGATCAATCAGGGGTAAACCATTTTGTTCTCGCCGTCGCAGTTCTAGGAATGCCTCTCTTTGAGCCCAGTCCCTTAACCTGAAGAACAAAACCAATACATACAAGTGCGTATTAACGATCATTCTGATGACATTTATGCAATAGAACTTCATGCAAAGTAATATTTCTACTCACTGGTAATCTGGCATGTATGCAAATAAAAATCCTCCAATTACCATGCACAATGTTACCGAAAAGAACATAACAGAATGTGCAGCATTGGTATCAATTTCTTGATCTTTAGTATCGTAACCAAAGGACATCCAATTCTTAAATAATAAGAAATTACATAACATTAAAATAATACAAACACATCTAATGTAATGCACTTGTACACTTGATAGCTTACAAGAAAGAATTGCACCTCAATGATAACCAAGTGAAAGAAATACACCATGTCAGGAATTAGTTATTCAAGGGGACACTATGTCATTATAAATAACTTTTACGGGGCATATGTGGCCTTTTCGAGCATTACCTTTTTTGTGGTTGCTTCTACTTCAGCTGTAGATATTTGTTGTTTTACAGCAGCTGTATCTCTACTTTTGTCAGATGTCGAAATATATCGACAACAAGTGCCTATTTTCGGCGATATTTGCGTAGAACTCAAATTAATTGCCTTATTGATGTACCAAGGCCATCGTAAAAGAATTAACCGACTCATTTTCTCCGTTGACCTCTCACCTGGTGCACCTTGCGCTCTGCGAAACTAGTATCACCAACACGAAAAATATTTTAAACAGATGAGTTAAGAATTTAGCAGCAGAATGTTCCTTAACCGAATCAAATTAGAATAAGTAAAGGGAGAACTTCAAGTATGATTCAACTTTGTTAAATTATTAAGAGTTTTTGATTATGCACAAAAACAACCAACGATTTTAGAAGCTGCAAAATCAAACAAAAATTAGTTTAAATTCCGAATTTCAGTTCAATTAAAAGCTCACTATTTTTCAATATTGTGACATTGAAATTCTTGCTTTGGCAAGAACTCTATCTGGTTTTGCACTCTGATTTGATTCCACTCATATTCAATTATTTGTGATAATAAATAATTAAATACCATTACTTTATCTTTTGTTGACATAGGTAAATATTATATGATATTAATGTCAGAAAAAAAATATATTGATATTGTTCCCTTAAAGATTTCGCTTCATTTACTCGAAAACATTGATATTTGGCGTTTTCTTAACGAATGTCCTGATTTTTGAATTTCAGAAACTGGCAATCGTAGCGTATCAGGATTTACATTTTTTCTGGGTACTTCGAAGACTTATTTATCGCCAGCTAAAGCTATTTCAGACAGAAAAGAATCGTAAATAATTAAATACTCTGCAAATGGGTACATTTTTATAGAATTAATGTTATTGCCAGAGCTCCCGTACGTCATGAAATTGGTAGCGTTGGTAGCAGACGAAACTTTTTGGTGTTCAATAGCCCATGAGAATAATCTGTTATAAATTGTCTTCCCGCCAGTATCGTTTGACAAGGACTGATTGTGCTTTTATTCGACGGTAGTTGCATAGGACAGTAGCATTGCATTTGTGTCAGTCAATAGAAGGAACGTTTGGTTTACATCTTGAAGTGTAGTTAAATTAGTTGAATATTTTGTAAATCATTTCCAAGTCAAGATTTCCAGTTTAAAATCGAAATGGTATTAACGTATTACGTACTATTGTTAGATGTGATAACTATTAGCTAAACTTTATTTTTAATTTTATGTAAATTTATCTTTGTACGACATTTATCTGGTATGATTTACCTCAAAGAACGGTAGTTCTTCATCCTTATTTGTTTTTTAAACGAACTTGCTTGTTAATGTGGAGTTATTTATGAAAATTCGTAAATCCTTTCTATATTAAATAGTTTCTGTTTAATTTTGTAATTTTTTGTACATTATAGTCAACATTCATTGCGACTATGTAGTTGGCGGAGAAATATTTATTTCATCTTATTATTATATAAATTTTCATACATATTCATTCAACTGAAAAATTTCTACTTGGCTAGAATAAGAGGAAAGAAAGAGAACGCGATATCTATCGGCAAGAATTATTGAGGGTCAGGGCACAGGAAAAAGCTGGAGCTGAGCAAATTTTACTTGGGCAGAGGGCTAATGCTCGGCGTTTTACACGCCGGTTACAGCTGCAACGCATGAAAGCCGAGGAAGAGGAAGCGGTCGAGAAGGTGATAAAGAATACGAAATTTTTAATCTCTACATAGAATGCTTAGGTAGTCATTTTACTCAATGTATCACCAATATGATTTTAGGCTATTGTGTCCGTATCTGACATATTTTAGGTTCTTAATAATAGTTATTTACTGGAGTAAACTTTTTTGTGATAGTTGGAAAAAAAGCTGTGGATGTAAAAGTATCAAATCTGTGCAAAACTTGGTCTTGTTATTGGTTGTCATGGCATATGAAACTGATTGGTAATTGTATGCTATACATTTTAAAATTAATGGATGGATCATTTCAGGTGTTTAGCTTTATGCGATGGAGAAAGAGAGTGATTCCTGGCAAAGAATCAATGATGACTTCCAACTTAGACACAAGACTAATTTTTGAAAATCAATTGATTATGAATTTATAGTCTCAATATTGTTGTTTTGTCATTGTTCAGTTATTGCTGAGTCCACATACTTCTTACTTGAATTGTTCCAAAGATAAGGGAGTGTAATGGCAGAGTAGCTAGAGCATTGGCCTTTCATGCAGGGTTCGTGGGTTCGAATCCAGTGGAGGTCAAGATTTTTTGATCTGGGATCACCCTGTGCCCTACTTGTGTGGTTTGAGAAAATGCACTTCGGAATGGACGTTAAGCTGTTGGCCCCCTTGGAGATCTTCGTAATGAGTAGGCTAATGCCGGCGCAGGGTATCCCTCCTCCTTTCTGTGTTTACCAATGTAAAAGTAGTTATGGCTATAATAATCTAAGAGGTTGATTAGCCAAAAATATACACACATGTTCCTAAAGTAACAAAGGATTTGATGGTAGGCAGTGCACGAGTATAGTTACAAGCAATGATTTCAATAACAATAATATATATTGATCCCAGGATATGGAAGTACACGTCTAGGATAGGCCAATATCAGAGTGATAGTATTAAATATTACAGTATACAAAATCCATATCATATGATAAGGCAGGAACTAATTAAAATTATTACATTCAATTTTTATTTTAATGATGCCTTCCCTGTAAAGCCAAAGGCTTGTCTGCAGGTAGGGAAAGAACCCCAAGATGAATCACAACATCCACACAGCCATCAACGTCACCTCTTTTTCATTTATCTTCCTTGGGCACGGGCCTTCCTAAGGCATGGGCCCCGGTTATTTGCACTTTCTGCACCCCCTCTCTTGGGGCCTGGTTTCCTCTCGCACGTAGTTCTGTTGAGCTCTCGTTCCTCAACTTCACCGTGGCACCTCGCTCCACTCTCCGGCAGCACCTCTTCCTCTTGTACACACAGACTGACCAACTCGCTGTTTTTGGATCCCCCTTATATATATCCAAATTAGAGAGTAAAAGATGCCCTTTCTGGGAGGGTATTCGGATGGGTGGTGGAGCGGCATGGGGGGGGAGATACCCTGGGTATTGCTTGCTCAGGGTGACTCAGGATGACTCTTGGATTATCAGGGGGAAAGAGGGAGGATCTGTGATGAATCTTCTAATTGAGTAAGAGGGAAACGACCCCCAAATGGTGATTTGCTAGTCCATAGGTCGCTTCTCTCTGCCTGTTGCCCGATTGCTCATCCCGACTCATTACAAAGTCACGATGTTGGTGGGTAGCCAGAGCTGCAATGGAAGAAATTAATTCTAGACAAATATTTGAACTGGAAATAATTCTAGTTTCAGTGACAAAATTGGGTCCTTAAAATTTTGAAAATGAATAAATATGATGAAAGTTTGTAATATTTCCTGGAGTGGACATACACTATATAGTAAGTGATATTGAGATTTTCCATTTTTATGTAAAAAAACCAGGATCGCACAAAAAAAACTGAGCATACCGATAGTGTAATCACTGGCAAGCCATTAACCGGCTTGCTTCAGGGTCTCCCAGATACTTTGTCTCCTACCATTGGAGCTCTATCCTATAAAATCTGGGAACTCCTATATATACCTCACGTCTAGGGTTGCCAACCTCCGGCTTTTGGAGATCTCCGTGTCATTGCCATAATCTCTGGTCTCCGGGTGAGTAGCACAAATCTCCGGTTCAATTTCGTTTGCAGCGGAAAGCCCTTTTTATGACTTTTTTTTGCGTTTTTTATAAATGATTCGAATTAAGATAGTTTGAACTTTAATTTCCATTGTATTTTGTTTTATAGAAAAAACCTAAATTGGCCATGCTCTTATAATTTTGCTAATTAGCGATATTTTAAAAAATAAATGAATTTTAATCATATGTCCTAAAATCATGAGTGCCTTTCAGAATATTGAATGTATTTATCATTACATTTAATTCCTTTTGGGTTTCTTCTAAAGTATCCAGGTTTCAAGCAAACTCCGGTTCATGAATATCTTAAAGCAGGCAACCCGTAACAATATCTCCGGTTCATGAAGATCTAAAAGTTGGCATCCCTACTCACGTCATATATATGAAACAACAATGGGGTTGGGTGACCAATGCTCACATTCGTCCACGCAAATTAAAATTAATTAACAAAATTAATGATTATTTGTGGAAATTCATATAGCGTGTTTTTTGCCTTTAAGATTTGTAAAATATCGAAATAAATAAAATGAAGGTTCTAGATACTCTTGCTGATACTTAACCTAACAGCTGTTTATTTGCTTCCATGGTTACAAAGATCGTTAATAACTCCGAAGAAATAATGCATATTAAAAGTGTAAACAGGTTTGTTTCGGTCTAAATAGGGAAAATATTCGTACATATTCCCCTAATACAGTAAAATCTTGTTACAACATACATCACAATTACGTAAATTTCAAATTAACGTACTTTTTTTTAAATCCCCATCAATTTCCCCGTATAAATATTTCAAAATAACGTACTTCAACTTAATGTGCTTTTCAATACTACGTATGAAATTCAGAGGTCCTGAAAAATATTTTTGTGGTTTTAACGTATCCTTTCATCCGTAAATGACTCAACTATAACCATTTCTTGCTCATTCAAGTCGTTTACACCAATTATGAAGGCATCTTTTGTCTTTAGTACGAAAAGATTGCAGAATTCCGCCAAAATCCCAAAGGAAGGAATTTTCCGAGCTGAAAAATGTAGAACCGTTGATCAGTTATCCGTATTGTTATTTTCACAATAGCATTGAGATAAAATCTAAAGTTCTAGGAAATTTATCTCTTGTTAGACTCATTATCGCCAGTTTCAGTTTGTGTCGGACCTGCGAGAATGCCGATCCCCCACTGAGATGCTTCCAGAGAAAATACTGTACTCCTTATGGGTATTTTCAGTATACCGTACTTTCAGTATAAAGTATAAAAATTCATGCTCTGTAGAGATACGTTGTATTGAGATTTTACTTTACCATGTTTAAATTTGATCCTTGAGGCAGGTACAATAATTAATGTTATCTTAAATTTATGTTCGCATCAGAATTTTGAATAATAAATTATTCATTATTGTTGTAAATGATTTGTATAGTCACATGCTATTAATTAATACAATTTAATAACATTTTATTTTATTTTTCTTGTGGTGTAATAGATATTTTGTATTTTATTCAGAGCTGGGAAAGTTCCGGTTCCAAGATCTGGTTCCTGGATCTGAAAACTGACCAGAGCAATGGTGTCAAAATTTTGGTTCTGAGACAGTTCTGGAATGGTTCCCTTAAAAATGAATAAATTATTATTAATATTTTTAAATTTAAAACTTAGATTTTTTAATTTCTACTATTGTATTTTTTATACAAAATTGAAAACGTGTACTTTCTCTGATTATTCTTCTTCCTTATTAAGTTGGGTCTAGTGTTTGGTCTTCCGGATTGCTTATTTCTCTATAAATGGCGTTGTCCGTGAAAAGCCTAATTTTACTTTAACTACTTAGATGATATTGTTTATATAAATTAGAAAGAATCACTTAGCGAAGTACTTATATAAATTCAGACAAAAAATCAAAATAGCTATTAAACAATCAGTATTATGAAAAAATGTTTTTAAAAAACTCACGGGAACTAACATAGTATACAGCTATAATACTAACAAATATTCGGATAAATTGAATTCTAAAGGATGTATTTGGAAAATACTGAAAAATGCCAAAGTTAGAGTGCCCACAAAATTCTGTCACACAGGCATTATCGAGAAAATAGTCAAAACATACTAAGGGGACCAAATAATGTGTATTTCCATTGAAATCACGAATTTGATTTTTATCATGAATACAATACTTTCTCCTAAACTAAATATGGAGAAAGTAAACAGGAAATTTTCTTTAAAAAGATGACCTTTGGTCACACTACTTTTAAGAAACTTTCATCATTTTTTGATATAATTGAAAAAAGTTGTAATTCATGTAAAATGTTATCAATAAAAAACAGGTTTTTGGAACTAGGAATGGTTCCGGAACCGAACCGTCCCTTCTTTTGATCACTTGGAACTGAACACGGAACATAACGAGTTGGAAAATTTATAGTCGGAACTGGAACTTTCCAACTCTGATTTTGCGTAATATATCCCTTAAATTATTGATAAATATTGCCAAGTTTGTATAAACAAATAGTTTTTTGAATGAGATTGATTGACAAATGGGGAGAACATCTGCAGCACAATAATAAGCATTGCGTTCTAACAAATGGAAATACAAGGACAGCAAAAATAATACAGAAGAAGCACTAATGCATATTTAAAGTGTAAAAAGGTATATTTAGTTCTCAACTGTTAAAATATTCGTGCATATTTTCCTAATATGTTTGAATGCTTTCTTATTGAACGTAAATTTGAGGCAGTTAAATACACTTATCAATACAAAATAGAAGATATGATGATCTTTTAAGTACATACATTATTTGAAGAATACATTTCATTGTTGGAAGGTGTTCTTGTGAGATGCTGCATGGTGAGCATTTCGACTCAATGTTTCGCCCACATTGCAGTGGGTTTCTTCAGGAGTGAAGTGAATCTAAGTATTGTTGCCTTCCTTATAAACCAGTTGATCTTTTCACTTTCCAGCCATTGGTGTCATCGTTCAGCCAATCAACTCTGACTGTTGAGTAGGTTGGTTCGTTTGGTGTGAGGAACCTTTTCCAAATATGACTAAGATGGTAATTGTCACCTTGGTTGTAATTAAAGGGTAACTTTGTGATTTATATGGCTTTGTGTTGTAAGCATTGGAAATAGAAGTCTCTTTTGGCTAACACTGGTGTTCTCGAGGTCAAGGTTGTGGCCGGGTCTGTAAAGTGCATGTTCTGCAATGGCTGATGTTTTCCATTGTTTGCTTTCCAGTGACCTCTTATGCTCTTTTATCTTGCATTGGATAGATCGTCCTGTCTACCCCACGTAGCTTTCTCACTGCCAGAATCATCAAAAAAAGCCAGACACCCATTCAATTGATTCCTTCTATACAGATGTTTACTCCCTGATCCATAGGTTGTATGAAGGCTGAGGTATTGGGAGGTACTTGATATTGCCATCATTGCTTGATAAAATTTCAACGGAAGGATGTGCAAGTGCATTATCTAGCAATAACAATGCTTTAATTTTTTCATTTGCTTTTAATTTCTCCTTTGAGATGATTTTACTTCTTTTACTTACAAAGTGATTGTGAAAACATTCTGAAAAAAGTTATCCTGTAAACCAACTATTTTCATTTGCGAACTAAAAAACAGGTAAATTTTTAGTGTCCTTAAGCCAGCAACGTAATTAGCCTCCCAACTCTGGGGAGGCAGCCCAAAAGCTAAAAATATTTGGGGGGGGTCACACCAAAACTTGAAATTAATACATATAAAATCGTAGATCAGTATTTTTGTGCCAACGTTCAATTAGCATCAATTAAGCCTTTAATAGACCAAAGGATAGCATTATTCGCTTCGCACTTTTGTTTAAGCAACAAAATTATCAATCCTTATACACAGCAATGTAAATATATACTGATAATTATTCAGGAAACTGTGTGTGGGAAGCACTTATAACGATTGACCAAGCAGTTGTCATTGGCCATTGCTTAAGTATTTGCTTTATTTGTGCTATTTACACATGCCGCAAAAATTGGTCGATGACATTCAGTGAATGGTAAGGGGGGCCAAGTACTTTTAAGAGGGGGCCAGGGGCTCCCCTTAGTTACGTTCCTGGGCAGTAATATCGTAATTTTTAACATTTCTCAAAATTTCTCCTAGTAGCCTGATAGCTCTACTAATAATAACGCTAGTTGGAATGGATGTGGTTTCCTTAAAAAATGAAATTATAAATTTAAATAATTTTTAATAGAAGTTTAAGATTTTGTTAAGAGGTCACCATTTTAGTATTATTGCTATAACTACTGCAGGAAATTGACAACCAAGCATTTACTCTTATGTATTATGAATTTCGATTATATATTTGCATTAATGTGTAATTTAGGTTAGGTGTGTAAACTAAAGTTGAGATAAGATGAAAATTAAAATAAATTTTCTTAAAAATTCCCTATTTTTTCAGGCTTTACAGCTACACAAAACTCGTGAAGCTCAAATGGAACAGGAGAAACGAATGACTCAGGAGTTGGAAGCTATAAAACATTCAGAATTTGTGGAGATAAAGCTCAGGTTAGTTCTCTTACTCACAGAAATTTACCATTAAGTCACCAAATTGCTATTTGTGAAAGTGTTTCTAATTCACTATATTCAGCTGATGTGAGAAAAGAAAAGAAAACAGATAGGTTACTGTGTTTTTACTCCTTGGGCATTTTTTATACTCTTTTTTATTAACTTCACTCACAATCAGATATGTATATGTATACGTGTATTCAAATCCAAAATATAAATATATATTAAGAAATCAAAAGTTGTATATAATAATAAAAATTAGTACGTGCCATGATTAAAAATATTTAAAGTTTTCACTTTCTTTGTATTTTCATTTTATTTTGTAATTGTAGAACAAATTGATTACTATACTTATCGCACACCTAGTGACACCAAGCGGCAAGAAAATGCGATACGATTGAAAACAAACTACGTCATATTGAGTTTGATTTTAAGCCTGTAATTGTATTTTAATTCATAGAAACGCAAGACATGAAAAGAAAAACTATCCATGAAATGGAGGAATGAAGGCTGGTGAGATTAATGAGACAAAAAGTATAGTACAAGAAAATAAGAGAATAGAATAGAATGTATAGAGAATGAAAGTAAAAAAATCTGATGTGGCCAACATATGACTTTCTCCATATTTGGAGTATAGATATTTAAATTATTATGAATAGCATTATGAGGCAAAATTATCATTTTGCATCGTAAAAGAACACAGTCGCACTTATTGCCGTAAATTAGGTATATTTTGAATATATTTACAGAATTCACCGCTACATGGTGGTGGCGCTGTATACTGGAAATTAAGAAAAAGTTGAATACATATCTCCGAAATGGACGGTTCTACGAAAATTTGCTTCAAACAAAACTTGGAAGAAATATTATTCTCTACAACTTTGGTCCTCACGAAGATTACCAATAACGATTTTTTAAGAAGATATTTGACGGAAACCGAAAACACCGACTATGTTTACTTTCTCCATACGTAGTAATGGGAAAGTATTGTATTCATGAAAAAAATTGACTTCGAGATTTCAACGGAAATACATGTTTTGAGGTCCCTAGAACACGTTTAGACTATTTTCAGAATGATGTCTCTGTGTGTGTGTGTGTATGTTAGTGTGGGCGCTCTAACTCAAAAAGTACGTGCCATATCGTTACCAAACTTCATATATAACACTTTAATATTAGCATAAAGAACTGATTAGTTTTTCGACAATAACGGGTAACCGGAAGTCGAGGTTTATTCGAAACCCGATTCGGTTTTTGCGATATTTCTTGGTTAAAACATCATTATTTTATATACAATTCTGTACAAATGTTATAGAGAATGTAATTTCCTACAGTTTTCATTTGAAACAATTTTCTATAGGAGTTATTGTTTAGGAGTTATTTATAAATAACCGGTTTTTCGGTTTCCGTTAAATATCTCCTTAACAACATCGTTATTGGTAATCTTCGTAAGGACCAAAGTTGTAGAGAATAATATTTCTTCCAAGTTTTGTTTGATACTAATTTTCGTAGAACCATCCATTTCGGATATATTTCGCTTTATCTTAATACCAGTGTACAGTGCCAACACCATGTAGCGGTGAATTCTGTAAACATTCAAAATATACGTAATTTACGGCAACAAGGACATGTCTTCATTTATGATACGAAATGATAATTTTGCCTAGTAATATTATTCATAATAATTTAAATATCTATACCCCAAATATGGAGAAAGTCATGTGTTGGCCACATCAGATTTTTTATAAATAATTCCTAAACAATAACTGCTATGGAAAATTGTTTCAAATGAAAGTTGTAGGAAATTGCATTCTCTATAACTTTTGTATAGAATTGTATATACAATAATGATGTTTTAACAGAAATATCACAAAAACCGAATCGGGTTTCGAATAAACCTCGACTTCCAGTTAACCGTTATTGTCCAAAAACTAATCAGTTCTTTGTGCTCATGCTAAAGTGTTATATATGAAGTTTGGTAACAATATGGCAAGTACTTTTTGAGTTACAGTGCTCACAATCACATACACCCGCACGCACACGCACGGCACACACACAGACATCATTCCAAAAATAGTCTAAACATGTTCTAGGGACCTCAAAACGTGTATATCTGTTGAAATCTCGAAGTCAATTTTTTTCATGATCACAATACTATCCCATTACTACGTATGGAGAAAGTAAAACGCATCTGGAACGATTAGAAAAGTTCAAAGCAGAGCTGCAAACCACTTCAAAATTTGGAGGTAGTTCGGTTCTAAATTTTTGGAAGTTGTTCGGTTCATGGTTCGGTTCAGAAGAGAATTTTGACAAGTGGTTCGGTTTGCGGTTCGGTTCAACTAAATTAATCATTTGAAATACTATCCAGAAATAATTTATCCAATATATACATTACACATTCAGTATCAGTCTGTAAGTAAATCAATCAGCAGTCATTGTTATTTTAAATGAAAGAAGAATTTATTTAAAGAAAGGAAAAATTTATATTTTAAAAATTTATATTACAATCCCATCATCATCCTATATATTATGCGCGTAGTGAAGCTGCATCTGTCAGTGCATATGAAGCCTCGCGTAATAATATCGGCGTATTTCTCGAGAACCGTTCGTCGTAAAGATATGCAGTAAACGGCATTTTGTTTCTACTGGCTATGAGGTCCCTGGAAAAATATTTCCATTTGCTAAAGCATCCCGGGTTCGAATCCAAGAGACAATCATATATTCCCATAAGCTTACACGTGATTTTCGATTTTTCAGAGTGCAAGGTTTTTTTCCTTTGTTCATTAAAATACGTAAATATGGACCGATTTTCTTCTTTTTTGCATTATTCGACGGCTAAAGCTTTATACTATCTTATTCTTGCAATGTTGACACGTTAAGCGGTCGAATTTTTCAGAAATTATTTTTCGAAATTTATCAGATTTTTCGTACTCATTCCGGGCATTGCCAAGGAGACTCTCATTGTTGCCTCTGATTCATTTAAGGCCAATTAAACCTTCAAATAGACGAAATAAAAGCATTATTGTTATCTTCTCTTCATTGATAATCTAAATAAATGCTTGCATTGATGTCGCCTTTATAGTAGGTTATAATAGGTCCTGTAAGAAGTTAAAAGCAGTCGTTGATAGACAGTTGAAGGAAAGCAACTGTTTGTGAGTTTGTCTATAAGGGTGCAACGATAATCATTGGAACTAAGGTAAGGTAGAATGAAAAATTTTTCCCCTTTGAATATACCGCGATATTAAACTAGCATTGAGTAAATCTGTGACATTGTGATCACGTAATTGCTCTAATATATTGCTATAAAATCGCAGAAAATTTAAGAATGCCAAGGGGTAGACCAGTGAATAGGAGAGCTATTAGCCCAGCTACAGCTGCCAGAGAAAAAAGAGGAGCCAGAGATCAAAGGAAGAGTATTGTAGGAAAGAGAGAGAAAGAGATGCGGAAGCTCATAGGATTTCCCGTGTAGATGAGGAGCGGAGAGTACAAGAAAGACAAAGAAATAGGGAAACACGTCAAATGAATAGGAAACAAAGAAGATCTAACCTAGGACCAAACTGTTTAGATTATTTGCAAGCGTAGCTGCAACGGACTGCTAGTCTTCCTTTATTTATATTTAAAAAATGGTATTTTTGATCCTAACGTGATTTTTATGTGAATAACAATAGTATCAGAGAGGAAAGAGTTAGGCACTTTCCTTTGAAGCAAACCCACTGGTTTTTCCAATGGAAATTCCTGGTCTTTTCGTTGGTCCATACTTTATAGATTGAGATCGAACCGAAACCGAACCACTTTTGCAAGAAATTACGGTTCGGTTTTCGGTTCATTGAAAAATTAATCAGTGGTTTCGGTTCAATTCACGGTTCAGCAAAATGGCTGCGGTTCGGTTTAGCGGTTTGGTTTGGTTTGGTTTGCAGCTCTGGTTCAAAGTAAATTATGAATTTCGTGTAAATAAAGAAACACAAGGAGAACATTTAGTTAAGCTAGGGGAAAGTCAATCTTGATGTTTGGCAAAAGAAATCGAAGGTGAGCAAGGTAAGCATCTAAGTCAGTTAAGATTAAATCAATCTCCTCATCTTGGCAATACAATTCTTACCGACAAATACAGCTGTTTCATGGCTGACACCCACACATTTGCTTATCAAAGTTGTTGTGTTTACAAGAAATATTGTTATGAATTCCAGTTAAGAAACCTTTCTATTTAATCTAAATAATATGAACTTTTGAAATTGTTTGGGTTTCTTCTTAAACATCATCTATGTACAATTTTACTAAGGCAGGTTTTATACCAAGGTGATTGGTTGCGGTGATGTGATTGTGATTTGACGGCAACTGAAGTTTCCATCAAATCACCATCATCAATGTATTTATATCAAAGCAACTCATTTTTGACGGTGATGTGTTATTTCTCCTTAGTAGCAAACGTCCTCAAGCGAAGAGAATATGGTCCTTTACTGTGTATTAAGACGATGGTGTCGCCGTGGTAAGCGGAAAGATAGAAGATTAAGCATTCATCCATTTTATATTTTTAATTTGCCCCATAGCACTTTTATATTAAGTCTTGAATTAAACCAGCACTCTCAAAAATTTTACTTGTTTTATCGAATGAAAGAAGACAACTTTAAGGTGCTGTTAAATCTGAAATTAATCAAGCAAGATAGAAAGGGCCAAAGAGTGATTATTGTAGAAGAAAGGTTACTAATAACATTGAGGTAAGACAAATAAATTTTTAACTTTTATTTTTCATTTTTACTTTCTCCATATGTAGTATGGGAAAGTTTTGTGATCACGAAAAAAATCGACTTCGAGATTTCAATGGAAATACATGTTTTGATGTCCCTTGAACACGTTTAGACTATTTTCGGAATGTCTGTGTGTGTGTCTGTGTGGCTGTATGTGATTGTGTGTGCTCTAACTCAAAAAGTACTTTCCATATCATTACCAAATTTCATATATAACACTTTAGCGTGAGCACAAAGAACTGATTAGTTTTTGGACAATACCGGTTAACCGGAAGTCGAGGTTTATTCGAAACCCGATTCGGTTTTTGCGATATTTCTCAGTTAAAACATCATTATTGTATATACAATTCTATACAAAAGTTATAGAGAATGCAATTTCCTACAACTTTCATTTGAAACAATTTTCCATAGCAGTTATTGTTTAGGAATTATTTATAAAAAATAGTCGGTGTTTTCGGTTTCCGTCAAATATCTTCTTAAAAACATCGTAATTGGTAATCTTCTTGAGGACCAAAGTTGTAGAGAATAATATTTCTTCCAAGTTTTGTTTGAAGCAAATTTTCGTAGAACCATCCATTTCGGAGATATGTATTCAACTTTTTCTTAATTTCCAGTATACAGCGCCACCACCATGTAGCGGTGAATTCTGTAAACATATTCAAAATATACGTAATATACGGCAGTGAGGATGACTGTATTCTTTTACGATATGAAATGATCATTTTGCCTCATAATGCTATTCATAATAATTTAAATATCTATATCCCAAATATGGAGAAAGTCATGTGTTGGCCACATCAGATTTTTTACATTTACAATTGTTGTCAGTAGAAATTATAATTATTTTAATAATTATAAGTTCGTTTAATAATACAGAGAATAGTTTAATTATAATAATGTGTAGAGTAGATTTTAATGTCCTTTGGAAATTTTTATTGAGTTAAATTCAAAAGGATAGGTGTTAGCTGGTCATTTTCATTGCAAGTTTGGTTGAACATTTGACTGTTTGTGGTGTTTGCTTCTGAAGGCGTAGAAATTGAAGAAATGTTTGCTGATGTTGATATTTTCAAGAGAAAATGATCTGGGTAATTGTTATGTTCATCTTAGTCCATAATCTTTTCCATTAATTCAGTGATACCTTTCTTAAACCTAAGTTTGTTTCATATTCATTACTTTCATATCCGACTTTAAACTTAGCAGGAACTGCTCATCAGCATTCGCATTTGATGCTTTATTTTGTTTGTCTTGAATGTATTCAATGAAGCACTTTTCAACTGGATCATTTGGCCATTTTCTGGATTTTTTATTTTCTTCTGGCATTTTTACTTTCTCCATATGTAGTAATGGGAAAGTATTGTGTTCATGAAAAAAATCGACTTCGAGATTTCAACAGAAATACACGTTTTGAAGTCCCTAGAACATGTTTAGACTATTTTCGGAATCATGTCTGTGTGTGTACCGCACGTATGTGGGTGTATGTGATTGTGGGTGCTCTAACTCAAAAAGTACTTGCCATATTGATACCAAATTTCATATATAACACTTTAGGGTGAGTACAAAGAACTGATTAGTTTTTGGACAATACCGGTGAACCAGAAGTCGAGGTTTATTCGAAACCCGATTTGGTTTTTGCGATATTTCACCGAGAATACATCATTATTGTATACATTGACCATTACAAAAAACATAGAAAATAAATTTCCTACAACTTTCATTTGAAACAATTTTCCATAGCAGTTATTGTTTAGGAATTATTTATAAAAAATTATCGGTTTTTTCGGTTTCCATCAAATATCTACTTAAAAACGTCATAATTAACAATCTTCGTAAGGACCAAAGTCGTAGAGAATAATATTTCTTCCAAATTTTGTTTGAAACAAATTTTCGTAGAACCATCCATTTTGGAAAAATTTCCTTTTTTACTTTCCCCATACGTAGTAATGGGAAAGTATTGTGTTCATGAAAAAAATCGACTTCGAGATTTCAACGGAAATACATGTTTTGAGGTCCCTAGAACACGTTTAGACTATTTTTGGAATGATGTCTGTGTGTGGATGTATGTGATAACACTAGCATGAGCACAAAGAACTGATTAGTTTTTGGACAATAACGGTTTACCGGAAGTCACGGTTTATCGAAACTCGATTTGGTTTTTGCGATATTTCTATGTTAAAACATCATTATTGTGTATACAATTCTATACAAAGATTATAGAGAATGTAATTTCCTACAACTTTCATTTGAAACAATTTTCCATAGCAGTTATTGTTTAGTAATTATTTATAAATGAGTGTAATGCCCATTGAAATATCAACGGAAGAATTATAGATAGATTGATTTTTAATATTTGCATTTAAAATAATTATTAGCACACTTTTACATATGAAATATTTCGTCATATATTACATTTCTAGTGAATATTCTGTTGTCGTTTAGTAAATGCCTTTGGTTTTTATTTTCGGCTATAAAATTCTGTTATTCTTCTCCCACCTTGTTCTCGTCAATGCTGCATATAAATGTGCAAAGACCGGGAAATAATTGTATGTATACATATAACGTAGGGAAAATAATTAAATTTCGTGCACTTAACATTATGATTGTTTTAAAATTGTACTCTGTACTTACGAAGAAAGAAAGCTTACTCGAATCCTCAATAATGTTCTCCATCGTTATGTATTACATATTTAAAATAAAACTCTTTAAAATATTTAAATTAAAAAGTAACTAATTAATCAATCAGCAGAATAATTTATTTGAATACTATCTGAACAAAAACAAATCAATTTATTTCAACGTTGTAAACTGTTCCCTTGACGATTAAATGGATTGTTGTATTTGAGATCCATATTAACAAAAAAATAAACTAATTGTTTATCGCAGAAACCGTTACAATAGTTTTAAATTGATTTTTGCATTGAAATATATGTACTTGAGACAATTCAGTACAGCTTCCACTTTACATACTGTAAATTCCAAAGTAACTCCTTTTATAATAGGCAATGCTAGCCTAAAATTAATTCATTCTGTAAAGTGAATAAATAAAGTTTTCTTTAAACTATAATAGCCACTGTTATTAGATTTAAATGGATTATAAGCCTTAGAACTTACTCTGTATTAAATAAGCACCAAAATTCCTTTTATAAAAACAAATCAATTCATTGAAAGATCCACTGTTGTTTCTTCGAAAATTGCCTGTTAACAGTTATAAATGTCCTTTTAATTTTAATTGAATTTTAATTTATATTCATTTCCAAACTTTGGCCATTGTTACGAAATTAATTCGAGGAATAACAATATAAATTCGTAAGCACTTATGGTTTACAAAGAATTTAATTTAAGAATGCTTTTTATTTCCAATTTTTCTAAAATGACACTGTTGGTACTTAAATTTTTTTATATTTACGTTAATATACTTATTTTCCACAAAACACGTCTCTCTCTCTCGTATTGAAGCACAGGGCATGCTTATTCCCAAAAGGATGTATACAATAATAGTAATTTGAGGTGTAACAATGATAATGGTTGACATAGCAACATCACATTAAAATGGCGAGATTTCCACAAAATATTAAAATTAAACGTTTAACATGGAATATTTCGAACTGTGGGCGAAAAAAGACGAACGGAATAAGAAACTTTATAACTTTTTCTTCAAAATGGTTCAAATCCAAAGGTCGTCTGTTAATTTCTTCTAATTTTAATTTCCAAATGAATAAAAGCCTGCACGTTGAAAAATCACGTTTTACATGTAATGGGAAATGGAAATGCCTCTCTTGGAGACGAACCAAGGAATTTTTTTGCGATTTAAATTCGTCATCACCTGAAAAAGTGTTAATCAAGCATCCCTAACAAATTTCTTGTTTCTATCATTATTATTTCTCAAGTTATTAGCGTTTGCATAGCGTGACCAACCAACCAACCAACCAACAGACAACGGCTTTTATTATATAAAATAATTAGTTTTTTCGGTTTCCGTCAAATATCTCCTTAAAAATGTTCTTATAGGTATCTTCCTGACGACCAAAGTTGTAGAGAATAATATTTCTTCCAAGTTTTGTTTGAAACAAATATTCGTAGGACCATCCATTTCGGAGATATTTAACTTTTTCGTAATTTTTAGTATACAGAGCCACCACCATGTAGCGGTGAGTTCTGTAAGCATATTCAAAATATACGTAATTTACGGCAATAAGGACGACTGTATTCTTTTAAGACGTGGAATAATAATTTTGCCTCATGATGCTATTCACAACAATTTAAATATCTATATCCCAAATATGGAGAAAGTCATGTGTTGGCCACATCAGATATTTTTGGAACTGGCTTGGGGTTGTACATATCTGGGATGCTGTCTATTTTATATTCTTCATTGAAACTCATTTTTTTCTCCATTTATTTGTAATTCATCATGCCTATTCATGTTGGAAGTATCATTCGTGGATGGAGATGGTAGATTCCCTACCTAAAGACACGAAACTATAAATTATCATTTACGTACCACAATTTATTTATTTAACAACTCTTGACCCAGATTTTGATGCATAGCACCATCCACCAAGTCAAGGCCGATATTGTCAAGTGTTTCCATACCTTTTTCTTTGTACTTTGAACAAATGGCAACATAAATTGCATCACATCACTCAGGTATTACAGTTTCTTGGACGAAGTTCCCAACCCACTTGGTTTCTTTACACTTATCACATTTCTTCTGTACACAGTTCGTAAGTTTTTCCACTTTTCTTTACATGCCTTCGCTGTAACAAACAAAATCAAACATTCTTTATTTTAAATTTGTTTATTTTTATTAGTGTTTCATTTATTTTACAGGTATTTGGAAACTGGATTTAGCTTCACATGCGAATTCTTTAGAGGGATAAAACAATTTCTAAAATATGAGAGTGAATCAAAAAGTAAGCTGCGCTCTTGAATAAATCACAAACCACAAAATATTCCAGAACGACAAATTTATTGGGTGAAGATACAACCTTAATCTACTTCTCAACATACCATATCTGCCCGAATAGAAGCCGAACCTGGATTTAAGCCGACCCCCCAAAAATTTCCACAATTTTTTGACAAAAATGTAAATTTTGCAGATTTTATGCTGAAGTGTGCTGGGCATTCATGCACATCTTAGAGTACATTATTCCAGATCGAAGAAATGTGTGGGAAATGGTTTAGTTGTTCACATTTTGAAATATTACTCCAATTAATAATATTGCATTACTGAATAATG
Organism: Uropetala carovei; assembly: GCA_036926305.1. Lineage (NCBI taxonomy): Eukaryota > Metazoa > Arthropoda > Insecta > Odonata > Petaluridae > Uropetala > Uropetala carovei. The sequence continues at coordinate 1,430,486 of JAXCHB010000191.1, forward strand.
TTCCACATTCAGTGACAATAATTTCATTCATCTTCATTTTCCTAAAAAGGTCAAATATAGTAACAGCGATCTCGCCAAGATATTTTTAATCCAAGTCTATTTCCAATGAAATTAGCATTTATATTGCCTTAAGAAATTGCATTTTTATAATTATACATGTTCCATGTAAAGTTTTACCGAAATTCAAACAGTTGAGCATTCAAAGCCGTCAACACATTTTGCGTAATCGTCAATTTACGCAAGGGATGTCACCAAGATATTTTAATATATATTCATCGTAGGTCAAATATTTACTTTACGAAAAATATAGTATTATCATTTGAACGCGAAGGAAATGAGAGACTTCGAGATTTAACCATAACCCAAATTTTCCTTGGACTCCCATTTAAGCCGAGGGGTGATTTTTTCATGATAGATTTTTACAGAAAACATCGGCTTGTATTCGGGCAGATATGGTAGTCACCTAGGTTATGCAAACACTTTTCTGAATGTGTGATTAATTTTTCGATCCCGCTAAAGTAAAAGTCTGCTCCTATGTTCTGCAACCAAGTCAAAACCATTTCTTTCACATCTTCGTCGGGTGAAAACCATTGTCCTCCAGATCATTTTTTAAGCAACCAAACAAGTGGTAATCACAAGGGGATAAGTCAGGGCTGTAGGATGGATGTTGCCACACTTTCCACCTGAAATTCTTCAGCAATTCCTGCGTTGCAGCTGCTTTGTGAGACGTGGCGTTGTCATGCAGGAGAATGATTCCATCGCTCAACTTTCCATGTCTTCTGTCTTCAATGGCCCTTCTCAGATTTTTTAACATTTGACAGTATGATGCAGCATTTATTGTTGATCCTTTCGGCATGAATTCAGTGTACACAACTCCTTCACAGTAAAAAAAAAGTCGCCATGACCTTTCCCGCAGACTTTGAATTTTTTCTTGCTGGGTGATGTTGAGTGCCTCCATTCCATCGACGATCTCTTGGTTTCTGGAGTGAAGTGGCTTATCCAAGTTTTGTCTCCTGTGACGATTCAACGCAAACAATTATGGCCCTCTGCAGAATAACGTTGAAGGAGAGGCAAAGACGACAAGAAACGTTGATTTTTGTGTTGGTCCGTTAGCGAGCGTGGAACCCATCTCGTGCACAATTTTCGAAATCCTAGCCAGTCGTGGATGATGGAGTACACACTGCCATAGGAAATGTCCAACTCACTTGCAATTTATTTGATTTTGATCTGGCGATTAGCCTGAATCACCTCCTCAATGCGCGAGACATGATCAGGAGTGCTGGAAGTCGACGGTCTCCCTTGTTGGTACTTGTCTGTCAGGTTGTACGGCTGTTTTCAAACTGTTGGCACCACTTAACGATGGCCTGACGAGACATTGCATTCTCCCTGTATACGGCGGATATTTCTCGGATTTCCATGCAATTCAAGTGTTTAGCCCACAGAAAACGAACTGTTCCGCAGACTTCTAATTTGGAGTAAGAATCCAGTTGATGCGCCAGCTTGAACAATTACTAACAATATGAATATGAACATTAGTGCCTGGTTGGACGGTTTTTCTGCGAACTACATCTCCCCGAAGCGAACATGTTGTTTCTGTAATGCGATGAGAGATAGTGCTGGGTGCAACTTACTTTTTGATTCACTCTCGTAGTATCAGAAACAACTGAAGTAATTTGGGAGCAGTTGCAACCCATTTTTATTCCTCTTTCAGGGATAGGCAAGTTAGGAAAGTGTACAACGTATCACAAATGGGCGCGTTTCGTGCAATGGAGAATTAGAAAGAAATTATATACCTGTACGTAAGGGAAATAGCATTTTAAAGTTCTTTTCTTCATCATAAATAATCCGTTTTCTTCCTATTTAAGAATATTACATGCACACACAAGGAAATTAAACATTTGTTTGGGAGATTGTTTATGTTAGCAACAATGAAGTAACCATGCAAGAAAGTTCAACTCGATATAAGACTTTCTTGTTTGATTTTCTTGATAGCGGCTACTCCTACGATAAAAATGTATAGGAAAGGAAATACTCTTCTTTACCAGTTCTACAAGTTTTATTTGAAAATTATTTTGATATGAGCAATACTTTACAAGGTATGATGGAAAGTTCATTTTTTATCACCAGTATAGTAGCAATACTTTATGAGATATGACGAATGTTTAATTTTTTGTCACCAGTAAAGTGGTACCCAATTGGCGTACATGATTCATTTTTGCGATTTTCTTATTATATTTTATTGAAAGTTCTTAATATTAAATTTCATGAAAACCGTTCGACTGACGATAATAGGCGCTCACGCTGTAAGCGAAATGCGCCTAAAAAATGAAAAGTGATAGCAAGTCGGTATCACGAGCTTTGGAATTTGCCAAACTGTTTGGGATACATAGATGGTAAACATATTCGTGTTGTTTCCTAAAATCTGGATCCACATTTTACAACTATAAAGGATACTTTTCTGTTGTGTTAATGGCTTGTGTTGATGCAGATGGTTTATTTACAACAATTGATGTAGGAGAAATTGGATGCTATAGTGATGGTGCTGTATTTCATGTGTCTAGGCTTGGTTGGTGGTTAAGAAACAATAATTTTAATATTCCACCTCCACAGCCCCTTCCAGGAGATAACATTGATGAAAATTTCCCCTTCTACTTTGTGATCGATGAAGCCTTTCCCCTAAAGCCCTATTTAATGTGACCTAACTCAAAGTGTTGCCAACAAATACAAGGAGAATCTTTAATTACCGGTTGTCAAGTGGAAGAAGAAGTGTGGAATGTGCTTTTGGTATGTTGGAATCAAAATTTCCCGTATTGCGTAATGCAATAGATTGTAAGGAAGAAACCGTTAATTCCATAGTCCACGCCTGCTGTGTACCTACTGCACAACTTCATTAGAATAAGGCAAGGAACTTATTCAATACCAGATGAGTTTGCTCAATTCGAGTTTCGACAACCTTTAGAAATAGAAGGTAAAAGTGCTACTCCTGCCACTTCTTGCCATTGCGAAGCAGAAAAGATCAGAGAAAAACTCTCAAACTACTTTTTGAAACCAAATGGTGCCATTCCTTATCAGTTGACTCATATAGTGAATGAAATATAAGTGTAATGCATTTCTTTCATCATTCATTTTCAAAGAGAGAAACAAATACAGTACAGTCTTGATAGTTCGAGTCCTGTTCGTTCAAGGTTCCGTTTAGTCCGAGGCGATAACTGCCTCTATTTCCCATAAAACCATGAAGAAAGCTGAATACGAAAAAACCAGTGAAGCTTTGTTTTTCACAGCAGAGATTGAAAGGAAGCCCAATCACAGGACCAATGCTCCAAGAAAAAGCGCTTAATTTCCAGAAACAACTTCAAGATTGTGATAGTGACTTTACTGCTAGCATAGGCTGGTTAGACAGATGGAAGAAGAGGTATGGAGTGCGGCAACTGAATATTTGTGGGGGAAAACTTTCGTCGGACTTAGAAGCAGTTGCAATGTTCCAAAATAAATTACTAAACCTAATAGAAAATGAGAATCTTACAACTGTACAATAGTGATGAGAGAGGATTAAACTATAAAATGCTTCCATCTACGAGGTGTTACCCAAAAGTTCCCGAAAGTTGAACGTCGCGCGAGAACCGGTTGTAGTATGGACTAGTGGCGCTCAGTAGCACTGCATGTATCCTTTGTGAACCAGTGTGTGATGTGGCTTCGCGCTAAGTGCACGCACTCGTTTGTTCTACGCATTTTTATAACGTCATGTTTCTGTTGTTTTGCGATTTTTTTTTGTTGAAATGGTGGACGTGAAGGAGCAGCATGTGTGCATCAAGTTTTGCTTCAAACTTGGCAAGAGTGCGGTGGAAACTCACAAAATGCTTAAACAAGCATTTGGTGATGACACTTTGGGTCAGACACAAACCTACGACTGGTTTAACCAGTTTAAAAATGGCAGAACGTCAGTTGATCATGACACATGTTCTGGACGACCTTCAACAGGCACAACGCCGGAAAATGTTGAAAAAGTGCGTGAGGCTATCCTCGATGACTGTAGGCAAACGATCCATGATGTTTGTAACATTGTGGGACAGTCATACGGGACATGCTCGTGCATTTTGTCGGACGAACTCAACATGAGGCGGATTGCTGCAAAATTCGTGCCAAGGCTGCTGTCTGACGACCAGAAGCAACATCGGCTGGAAGTCTGCATGGAACTTCAGGAGCAGGTCAGAAATGACTCAGACTTCCTTTCTAAGGTCGTAACTGGTGACGAAAGTTGGGTTTATGGGTACGACCCTGAAACAAAACAGCAATCGTCCCAGTGGAAGAGTCCATCTTCACCCCGACCGAAGAAAGCGGGGCAAGTCAAAAGCAATGTAAGGCAATGCTTGCCTGCTTTTTCGACATTGACGGGATTATCCACAAGGAATTCGTTCCTCCAGGTCAGACTGTCAATGTGAAATTCTACTGTGACGTCCTGAGGCGGCTTAGGGAAGACATGAGGTGAAAGCGGCCAGGGAAATGGTGCAGGAACAACTGGGTGCTCCATCACGACAATGCACCCATTCACACCGCTCTGGCTGTGCAGCAGCTTTTGGCCTCCAAAAACATGGCGGCCATTCCCCACCCCCTTTACTCACCTGATTTAGCCCCCTGTGACTTCTTCCTCTTCCCCAAGATGAAAATCAAGTTGAAGGGGCGAAGATTTGATACTGTAGAGGAGGTCCAGGCTGAATCTCAGGAGGTGCTGAAGATGCTGACACAAAAGAACTTCCAGGACAGCTTCCGATCGTGGCAGAAACGTTGGGATAATTGTGTACGCTCCCAAGGGGACTACTTTGAAGGGGATGGTGGCGATTAGAACTTTGGACAAATCTACTTTTTTTTTCAGATACATTTCGGTGACTTTTGGGTAGCACCTCGTAAAACTCTAGCTTCTTTCCAAGAAACAGCAGCTCCGGGTCACAAAAAAGCAAAGAAAGGGTGACTATACTTGCTTGCTGTAACGCTTCCGGATATCACAAATTGCCTCTTGTATGCATTGGTAAACCAGCTAAACCCCGGGCCTTAAAACACATTTCTTTGACGGCCTTGCTAGTATCATATATAGCCCAGAAAAGCTCTTGAATGGAGGGTGAGTTGTTCAAACAGTGATTTTTTGAAGAATTTGTTCCAAAAACAGAGAGAGAGAGAAATCTTCCTCATAAGGCTCTATTGATACTAGACAACGCACCTTCCCAACCAAATGAAGAAGAATTGACTAGTGATGGCATTCATTCTATATTCTTACCACCTAATGTCACCAATTTGGTACAACCAATGGACCAGAGTGTTTTGTAGTGTTTAAAAAGAAAATATCGACGAAAGTTGTTGCAATCGTTACTTGAAGCAGGAGTGAATGAAGACAGTATCGTCGGCTGCTTGAAGAAAATTAATGTGAAGGATGTTCTATATTGGATAGCTGAATCATGGTCCCAATTGTCGTCTGAAACCTAGGAAAGTCATGGAGAAAGCTGCTGACGAACACTGAATTCCAGGACAAGTTGGCAGAAGACAATGAGTATGGGAACTTGACCAGCCTGATCAAACAACTGCCAGGATATGAACATTCTGATGAGAATGCCTTAAGAGAATTGTTTGACCAAGATGAACAGAACGAAATCACAGACAATTCTATAATTGAGATGATGAACAAAGAAGCAGACAGTGAAAACAGTGATGAAGGTGAGATAAGTGACATCAAAGAAGACAGGGTGCTTCATACTGAAGGTCTAGCTGCTCTTGAGATAGCACTATGCTATATAGAACAGCAGGAAGATGCAACGTCAACTGATGTTCTGCTTCTGAAAAGATAGCGTGATTTTGCAGCAAAGAACTGATCGCAGTTTCAAATACAAACACGCCTTAAAAAATTTTTTGCATGTTAAATTAGAAGAAAACTTTTTTATTTTTTTATAATGTAAGTAAATTTATACAATATACTATTATCAATAAAATCCTATAAATTGTAAATTGTCTTATTTTTTTGAGGATATATTCCGTATAGTCCGAGCTTTTCGATACTTCGAGGCGACCTCGGTCCTGTTCACCTCGAACTATTGAGACTGTACTGTACTTTGCATTTGTACCGGTTTTGGTATTTTTTATTCAGAGTTTATTTTATCAATCCACACAGTTGAAAATAGGGAACAGATTTGATAATGGTCAGCTTAGCTAAGTAACTGTATGTAGATATGAAACTCCTATCTTTGATAAATAATTATTAGCTGGGTATTTCTGCTAGTATACGAATTTTGATTAATTACGGTGTTGAAAGTTTCATTGTTCAGATATAATAAAAAAATTTACAATTTTTCACTTTGGAAATATTGTGTCTATGCCCCCATTTTCCGATTGGTTTTCAGAAAAGAAAATTTTTAGTAGGCAAAATTTGACAAGCATGGATTGTTAGGCGAAAGTTCGGACTTTAAAAATATGCCTTTGCTTTCCTTATAGCATAAGTGGTAGTGAAATTATAGACAGAAGAGTCCAAGTGGCTATATTTTTGACGGCGATAATAGGTGACTGGCAGGTGACTATAATCATGGGTTATTGGCAGGAAAAGTCACTCAGTGACTGGAGTTGCTTCCAAGTTGCATCACCATCATGTTTCTGCCACCTTGGTATAAATGGTTCCATTTAAATGAATGTGTTATCCAAGAGCAACTGAAATTGCCGTCAAATCAGAATCACATCACCATCACCAATCACCTTGGTATAAAACCTCCCTTTCAGTTTTCTGATAGACTATAAAAATACAGAGGAAATTTCCTGTTAGTAGATGTATTTCATTACAAAGATTAGCACTGCATCCTTTGTCAGCCTTAGTTCCACAGTGGTGAATACTTATGTGTTTTATTAAAATGTTGAATTTCAGTGATCTTTCCACTTGTATTTTTAGTGAATTGTTAAAGGAATCGTTGAGCATAAATTAATAAGAATTCATATGCAGAATCAATGGACAATTTTTTAAACATGAGATGAATGTGTTTTTTGGTAGCCAAATTGATAGATTTTATGGTATGCATGAGAGTGAAAAGTAATTAATTTTAAACTATATTAAAACTTGATTTCAGTTGATAATTTACAAATAAACTGAGAACCTCCAGCTTAAGTTTTATATTGTGTTAATAGTCTCATCTGCTATTTTAAGTCCAGATACATTTTTATCATTTCAAGGCTAAATAATGTCTTAATTTGGTTATGGGAAAAGCATTTTGAAGGTGCTGCATAGAGCACAGCATTAAATCATAGTTTGGCAAAATGTTACCATTAAAAAATTCCTTATGAAAGTTTTATAACAATATTAGCTACAATATAAATTTCAGTATTGAATAGTAATGTTTGATGCAAATTAATACATCACAATTTGATCTCATTGACATAATTATAAATTCATTTCACTAAAAAGTATAAAATAAAAATATATAAAAAAACTTTTTAAATTATACTCTTTATATAAAATACACTGAAAAATATATATGAAATAAATTTTTGGGTTCAAGAAAATATCTGGATCTTAAGGATAATTTTCATTGTATATGATTATGAAGCTCTTTAAAAAAGAGGTATGGCATATGTTGATTAAATAAGAATTTACAGACTATTTATATGGTAGTGAATAATTTAATCAACATTTGCCATACCATATAAATAGTCTGTAAATTCTTGTTTAATCAACATAATCTTTTTATGCATTGTATGTAGGCAGAAGATTCGTGAAAATAGTGAAGAACTGAGAGCGCTTGAAAGCAAGCTAAGGACTGCTTATGTAAATAAGGAATTGGCTGCTCAGTTAGCTGAGAAGGAGGCTGATAGATTGGCTATCAAGGTAAGGGTTATCTCAGTATTTTATGAACTCAAATATTACAATGATTTTCAATGTGTTGAGCTGCATCCCACAATAATAAGCCTAAATATTTTGTTGGAACTTAAACCTGCCACTTTTGATGGCGCAGTGCAAAACTTTTACTACCATATGATTCCTGAATAGTAAATGCATTTGTAATGTTTCATATCCCTATGTCACTATGATTGTCTTAAGAATGTACAAGTAGACCTTGATTTATGAAAGAGTTATGTTCTTCAAAAATCTTTCTTAACCCTCAAGTACAGGCATGGAGTCTCTCAGACTCCACCATATTTATTTTCTAGTTTGTTTTGTTAACGGTGACTTTGATCCGGCGCTTTGTGTATTCTACCTTTCTTTCTATGTTTGCTGAATTTGGCAAACACTTTTCGTCAGTCGGTGGACAACTGTCTTGGAGATAGAACGTATTGAACTTCTGCTAGGGTCTCACAGACTCCAAGCCTGTGATTAAGAGATTTTTTCTTATGTCGTGAATTTTTCATTCCGTCGACAATGGAACCATCTGAGATTCATACCGACGACCCTAATTTCGAGGAGATGTTAGAGGGCCCCTTAAGTGACGACCTAATAGATAGTGACGTGGGAAGTGACAAGGAAGACGAATTTATTGATAGTGATCATAATAGTGAGTCTGAACAAAGTGCGGTAAGCGATAATGATGAAGACCAAAATGAAATGGGGGACCTTGGCACAGCGTTTTATGGGAAAAGAACTGTTTCAAGTGAATGAAGCAACCATTTGTTCCAGTCAATACCAGAACTCTAAAACATAACATAGTATTACAGTTGCCTGGACTGAAAAATGAAGCAAAAATAGGTGATACTGCTGAACCCATATCAATCTGGGATTTATTGCTAACTGAAGAGGTAATAAATGATATCGTCATTTTCATCAACATTCAGATGGCTAAAATGAGAGCCCAATATACAAATCGGTCTAGAGATTTGTCCAATGTTGATGCAGTTGAGCTACGAGCATTTTTGGTCTCCTGTACTACACAGCAATTTTTAAATCAAACATGGAAGACATTCGTGCCATTGTACAGTTGCTTTTGTCCTCCAGCAAATAAACGCAAGACAGCCTACCAGTGCTATTTATGCAGTAGTCCTATATGTTTACAGTGTTCGATTTGTATTTGTGAGGACTGCAAATGTAAAATAGTAAGCGAAGTTTAAGTGGTTTTTTAATATTTGTTTTTAGTTATTTTCGTTTTTGTTCGATTACTTAGTTATTTTGTGTTTTCTCCTATACATTTATGACATTAGTAAGTGTATATTTAAACATTTAAATAAATATCAAAACTGAAAAAGAAAAAAATACATTTTGACAGGAGGTGTATTGAAAAATTGTTAAAAACAGTTGTTTGAAATGAACAATTATTATTTATCAGTTGTTTTAATTTATCCATAGCACCTTTTATTCCAAACTACTAGGTCAAAGTGAAAAAAATATATAAACAACGCCAGAATACAACTAACTTATGTTGGAGTCTGTAAGACTCCATGCCTGTGAAAGTGTGATTAAAGTCAATGCCTGTACTTGAGGGTTAAATCAAGATATACAGGGTGATTCACGAAGATATGGAATAACTTCAGGAGCTGATTTCTGAGGTCATTAAGAACAAAAAACTTCATATGAACATGTGTCCGATTCCGAATATTTGCGGAGTTATGGCTGCTCGTAGATTTTCAGCATTGCATCACTGTGAATCACACTCATAACTCATGCGCCTGTGCGACCATGACCTCGTCCGAACGTAGCCTGTCGAAACATGCGCATGCAAGAACCAACATTAGCATTGTTAGTTGTTACTGTGTTAGTGTTACTATCAATATGCCTTTTACATTTACAAGTGCTGAATAAGCTGATATGGTGTATGTTTATGGATTTTGCTATGGAAATGCTATTGCTGCAGTTGCTTAATACCAGCAATGTTTTCAAAATCGCAGAGTTCCAAATCAAAAAGTTATTAGCAGAGTGTTCCAAACTTTGCGAGATACCGGCTCACTTCCCAGCGTTAACACTCCATATGAGTGTGTGGTTCGACAAGATGTGGCTGAGCAAGAGAACATCCTTGAGGCAGTACAGCGTAGCCCTCGTACTAGTACGCAAAGGATATCCACACGTCTCGGCGTTTCGCAATCAAAAGTATGGAGAACATTGAATGAAGAAGGAATGTACCCGTACCACTTGCAATGTGTCCAACACCTCGAACCTGGGGATCCTGCCCGACGACTGGAATTTTGTAATTTAATGGCTGATGAAGTTCAATTCACCTGCAACGGTGTTAACACCACACATAATTCCCATCTTTGGTCGGAAATTAATCCCCATGCCACTGTGGACAGTAACTTTCAACACCAATTCAGTGTTAATGTGTGGTGTGGAATTTTGTGTGATCAGGTAATTGGTCTATTCATTTTTGAGGGTCGTCTTACTGGACAGATTTATTTACAATTTTTGCAAAATGAATTGCTGCAACTGTTAGAAGATGTGCCCCTGGCAACAGGACTTCGAATATACTTCCAACATGACGGAGCTCCACCTCATTGTTTCCGTGCAGTGGTTACCTCAATGAGCAGTTCCCTGGGAGATGGATCGGTTGCAATGGTCCACAAAATTGGCCAGCTAAGTCCCCAGACCTAAACCTCTTGGATTTCTGCTTGTGGGGGTGGATGAAAGATCTTGTGTACCATACTAAAGTGCATACACGGGATGCATTACTTCATCGCGTATTGAATGCTGTGGCTCGCATAAAAGACAGTCATGTTGAACTTCGGCATGCAACGAGCGCGATTCACACACGAGCTGTGAAATGCATTGAAGTTGAAGGTGGTGTTTTTGAAAACCTACTTTAATAATATACACATTCGTATTTGACAATGTAAATAAGTAAATAAACAAGCAAATAAACACTGTAGCGGAGAACGCATCGCGTATTGGTCGGCAGTTGTCTCCCGAGTTCCAGATATTGCCTTGCCTTTTTCTAATTTTCAAACAACCATAACTCTTTAATTATTCAGAATCGGACACATGTTCATATGAACTTTTTTGTTCATAATGACCTCAGAAATCAGCTCCTGAAGTTATTCCATATCTTCGTGACTCCCATTTAGAAGGCGAGATACGTTTCTATGACAAAGAAATCTTCCCCATAATATAGTAAAATGACACTGTTTATGTTTCTTAGGATATTTGTTATGGAAAACAATTATTCTAAACATATTACTATTATTAAATATTGCAATTATCCGTCGCTTAGCATTGTAGTTTCGTTCTTTAAAAATGTGATTCTAAGCAAAAATACGCTAAGCGAGAGAATTTTCTTCGTAAGAGATAACTAAAACAAGGAAGGTTATGTTCCTCCAGAGTAGAGTAGATGCCGCTTATTATTTTTACCAGTTATTTTTAACAGCCACCTGTTGTAAACAAATACAGATTCTAAAACCAAACATTTTAACACAAAATTTCATCCGCATAATATAATCATGCCTGCCGTCTATCATAATAAAAATTTTATCTGATCCCGCGATCAGCTGAAGGTAAGAAATACAGTCATGCCTCGTTTAGCGCAAAGGATACGATCTGCATGGTCTTTGCGCTAACCAAATTTGTGCTAAACAAACTGATTATAATATGTACTTAGTAGTGATCAGTTCACGAGTTCGCAAGGTTCGCTAATGTTACTTTTTGTATTTATTTAATATTAAAAATCAATATTAATACAATTATAAATCTTTCACGGCGGTGCTCGCATTTATACATAGATCGCTTGGTTCTGCGAGTTATCATTTTCGTCACTGCAGCACTCACATCTACACATAAATTACTGTATCTGCCCGAATAGAAGCCGACCCCGGATTTAAGCTGACCCCCCAAAAATTTCCACAATTTTTTGGCAAAAACGTAAGTTTCGTAGATTTTATGCTGAAGTGTGCTGGGCATTCATGCACGTCTTAGAATATATTATTCAAGATCGAAATGTGTGGAAATGGTTTAGTTGTTGACATTTTGAAATATTACTCCAATTAATAATTTTGCGTTGCTGAATAATGTTCCACATTCAGTGACAATAATTTCCTTCAACTTCATTTTCATAAAAGTTCAAATATAGTAACAGCGATCTCGCCAAGATATTTTTTCATCCAAGTCTATTTCCAATGAAATTAGCATATACCTTGTCTAAAGAAACTGCATTTTTATAATTATACACGTTTCATGTAAAGTTTTACCAAAATTCAAACAGTTGAGCATTCAAGCCGTCAACGCATTTTGCGTATTCGTCAATTTACGCAAGCGATCTCGCCAAGATATTTTTTCATCTAAGTCTATTTCCAATGAAATTACCATATACATCGCCTTAAGAAACTGCATTTTTATAATTATACACGATCCATGTAAAGTTTTACCGAAATTCACTCCATTGAGCGTTCAAAGCCGTCAATGCATTTTGCGTAATCGTCAATTTATGCAAGCGATCTCGCCAAGATATTTTTATATATATTCATCATAGGTCAAATATTTACTTTACAAAGTACTATCATTTGAATGCGAAGGCAATGAGAGACTTCGAGATATAAGCGTAACCCAAATTTTCCTCGGACTCGCATTTAAGCCGAGGGGTGATTTTTTCATGATAGATTTTGACAAAAACATCGGCTTGTATTCAGGCAGATATGGTACTTATTTTATGTATGTGTGGGGGTATTCACCATTTTCAATAATTGCTTGAAATTCGTCAGGAAACTTTATAGCTGCACCTTTATCAGTGCTTGCTGATTCACCTGTAAAACGAACACTATGTATATTTGTGTGGCATTTAAAATTTCTTCATTTCTTCAAGCATATTACTAACAATAAGTGATTGTGTGAGTTTCTTTCTGGCTGCTTCAATGGAACTTTTTATTTTATCTTTATTTAACAAACTTGTATGAATTGTAGAAGTTGTGAAGTTAAACATACGTGCAATATTGCTCTGATGCACACATTGTTCAAAACACTCAATCACTTGAAGTTTTTCCTCAAGATTTATGTTTTCCTTGATAATTTAGGATTATTTTCTATACTTTGACTGCCTTTAACCAGCTAATGCTCGGGTTATTTTTGCAAAATAGGTCCAAAACTAAGCAGGTTTTTCTATTTCATTAAAACATAACCAATACATATACACTCGAAAAAAAAACATTTAATTCTTAATCGGGAAATTATTTTTCGGTAAAAAATGGAAAATGTTGTCAGTTTAGGTATTCGCGATTCCAGCAAAGGAATACGCCAACTGGTGGCGAAAGTCGTAACTAGCGCTTTGGTGTCAAGCCTGAATGAGGCATATATACATTGCATTGGTAAACGTAGTCTCGCAACGTGTGTTGAAGTTCCTTACTGCGTTATCAACGTTCAATCAGTTCTTTTCACCATTTTCATATTATTTAATCAGTTCTTTTCATAACTATCATTCATTTCATTCACTATTCATCAATTCAGAACAGTTCTTTTGAGAACTCCTCATCGAAACCATTTCTTCATTCTGTTCCTTTCTTCCCTTTCATTCTTTTCATATCTTGTTCATTTACTTTCATCCTTCATTCACACGCCTTATAGTCCTTTTAAGAAGTTCATCAGTATCATTGTATGGTACAGTTAGCTTATTTGCTAACGGAAATAATTATGGAAAAGACCGGGTTGAAATTCTCACCGAGAAAAACTTCGGCGAAGCAAAACTGTTGTGTTCCACAATGTTCGTCGAAAGCCTGGTCGAACCCTGATCTCCGGTTCCATAGTTTTCCTCGGGAAGGCGAATTTGTTTTTTTGACAAATAAATGGAACATACGAGAAAGGTGCGACAGAAGGAAGGCTTGGATAAGGCTGTTGAAGACTGGGAAGCCAATAACCAAGAACATGTTTATGTGCTCGCTTCATTTAATATTTAAATAAAAATCAATAAACATTTTAAAATTGTTTTGACTTAATATTATTTAAATAAAGGAAGAACTCTAAACACGGTGAAGGCAATGAACAGAATAGGAAAAATTAAAAAAACTCCAATTCACCGTAAAGGCGGTACTTACGTGTCAAGACTCGCAGGACCACTTAGAGGACGCGCGTTTCGACAGCTACGCTGTCCTCTAAGTGGTCCTGCGAGTCTTGACACGTAAGTACCGCCTTTACGGTGAATTGGAGTTTTTTTAATTTTTCCTATTCTGTTTAATATTATTTATTAACATTTAACTGAGTGTAAAACATATCAATTGTAATAATAGGCTTCTGTCAGGTGTACTAGCGTTCCGCTTTCTGCGTCGCTACGCCTGCATGCGAAGTAAAAATATTATGTTCTGAAAGTACAAAATACAACAAACCGCCGATAATTTATGTCAGTTTCTTTTTTAAAGATTTTTTCTGCATTTGTTCTCCTTTTCTATTGTGAACCTCTGGCAACCCTATTTATATTAAAAATTAATTCAGGCATTGCATTAATAAATACATTAAAATTACATATGAAATTAAATAATACTCACGTATTTAGGTACCAAAGAACGGCTGCAATGTGTTTACATTTTTCTGACAGTCCAGCATTGCAACTGCACATCATCTTCACCAAGCAGATGCTACAATCTTCTAATATCTTCACCTCCCCAGTAATTTGTATCAGGAAAGAGCCGCTAATGTAAACACATTGCAGCCGTTCTTTGGTATGTAAATACGTGAGTATTATTTAATTTCATATGTAACTTTAATGTATTTATTAATGCAATGTCTGAATTAATTTATAATATAAATAGGGTAGCCAGAAGTTCACAATAGAAAAAGAGAACAAATGCAAAAAATTATCTGAAATTTTTTCAAATGTAAGAAATGTTATAATTTGTAAATAGTAGTAGGCATATGTTGTAACTGTATTGTAACTCCTGCCTACGGGAGGCCTTCTGAGGGGTTCCCTTCCGTCCCTGGGTAAATCCCAAGCAGGGAATGTAGGCGCTCCCCTCTCAATATGTTACACATATATTCGTGTCATGATGACGTTTCCATCAGGACGGATCTATTTAATATTTTAATACTAATTATTATTATTATTTAATTAAGCTATACTTTTCAGGGAAACTGTAATTTAAGAGTTTGCACGGGAAATTGCAATGTATCCCATTTTAAATGTTAATTCTCTTATTCAATTCTAAATCTATTTGTGTGAAAACGTGCTTTTAGTAAGTTGGCACTTAAATGTAATGTTGTTGTATTATGAGTTGCTTCATTTGGTGTATGAGATGTGGACCGCTGCCATCAGGACCTGCACCAAATTGCAGCGTTTTGCTTGATAATAATAATAATACCGCTGGTATGAAGAACTAGTCCCAAAATAGATACAACACTATCCTTCTTCCCTCTGCTGCCCACAAGTCCAGCTTTAAGAACGCATTCCCCTTCAATAATATTTCTTGAACCAGGGTTTCCTCCTAAGAAATTCACCATCTCTCCAAACGAGAGTGATAATTTCCCACTCATTGTTCTTCGCAATTAATGATAATGACGAATGATATCAAACACAGAAATAAGCAGAAACACACGTTTAACGCCTTTAACTACGCAAATCTTATCACCAATGCGTCCGCCATATTGCAAAATGACGTCACTGATTGCAGCGCCTCTATAGTTGATTTGAGTCTCCAATTAACATTCCGTGGCAATAGTATTTTTATTTTAAGAAATAAAAAAGGTTTTAAATGTTAGAAAAATTGTTCATTTTAGTTTTTTAGGATAAATAGGTAAATGCTTAATAAAAAAATTTGATTACATTAACAATAGAAAATTAAAAATATTAGTGCCTTTACAATAAAAAAGATTTTAGCGTGCGGTAGAAGTACGCTCACATGCTTCTGAAGGCGCGTCCACATTGAACACCACTTTCCCGGTCAGCAAGGCAATAAGGTTATGCTTATTGCCGCTGCCGAATCCATGTCCACATTGGAAATCTTTTGTTCATTGGAAGGATGATACAGTGAAGAAATGAAGCCGCCACCCGCCGAAGGATTGCGGATTCGTTTTCTTAGATTGACAAAAGAAAAGAGGCACAGGTGGACACCTTTTCCCTTTTCACACTTATCGACAAACGGCACGAACCCAGGCATCGGCGGTTTATGACGTTCGTAATGAGGAGGGGTTGCATAACCCTACCCTGTGAAAGCAGAAGCGATTCTCGTTCGCATTTATTTCTTCCGGACCCATCTGTGATTCTTTTCCTTGGATGTCTTTTCCTACTCCTTCTTCGAGGTCATGGGAGTAAAAAACCTTTTATCCTTGAAAAATAAGTAAAACTAAATTCCTGCACATAACGGTACTTGACAAATATTACTAACAATATAAATATTATAAAAACAAAGGCAACGAATTTATAGAAAAATATAGTGTCATTATAATGTATTTTATTATAATCAATAATTACTATAGGAGCGCAGTATGAAAGACAACAAAATATCATGCTTCTCACAAAAAAAACTTTCTGTTGTGGGGTTTAAATTTGCTGCTAAGGACGAGAACATCTCGGGATAAACATGCTAGACCCGACCGTGCAGACGAGGCTACCTCGGCGTAAGAGAAATACAATCGACCGCTGAGATGAGACCTTCTCGGGATGACAAAAATAGACACGACTGCCGTGGATGAGACCATCTCGGGATAAAGGAAAACGACCAAACATCTTAAGCGGTTAATCAATTTTCTCCTTTCTGCCATGATTTACTGAAATTATTTCCCCCTATTTACTGTAAAAATGTTATTTTGCCATAGATATTAAACAAACCACAAATATGTCATTGGAATTGGTTACGTGAACCTCGATTGGTGCGCCACAACCGGCGACAGGGAGAATGATGGACGGCGATTCAAATCGCAAACATACCGCCCACCTTGAAAGGTTCCGCTTTCACAAATGATCTGAAAAAATAAAAAATTAGAAAATATTATCCTTGATCGGGAGGATGCAAATTCGAGTGATGGCTCTCTTAAACAATCCTTTCAATGTTCTTAGAGTTGCTGCTCAGCAGACACTGGCCTTTCCTGGATGAAGGGTGACAATTCTTCTGATTGGCCAGGTTATAGGTGGCCGGAATTCTTCCTTCAGCAAAACCATCAGATCCTCCCGTAAATTTTCTTCCTTTCTTGTCCACTTGGATCTCCACTGCAGGGAAGATAGATATTCTGATGACCATCTCTTCCAGAAATCTTGGTTCAGCTTCTGGACATCCTGCCAATGGGATAAACGATTAATAGACAGCGGAGTCAAATCTGGCTCGGGAATTGAGGTAAGGGGCTGGCCAATATGGAAGTGACCTGGTGTGAGAGGATTAAGATCATTGGGATCGTTGGATAAGGGAGTCAATGGGGAAGAATTCATGCATGCTCCTATTTGAGTTAGCAAAGTGTTCATTTCCTCAAAACTTAAAATAGCATTACCAACAACTCTTCTCAAATGCTTAACGGATTTTACTCCCGCCTCCCATAAGCCTCCAAAATGTGGCGAACGCGGTGGAATGAAATGCCAGGTTCTTCCTTCTTCCGCTAATTTACTAATGACTTCATGGGAGTGAGATTCTGATGTGAAGAGTCCTTGAAGTTCATCCAGTTCCTTTCTGGCTCCCACGAAGTTGGTTCCATTATCGCTGTATAGGTTGCTGCACCTTCCACGGTGGGCGACGAATCGTCTGAGAGCTTCTAAAAAGGCTGAAGTAGTGAGATCAGTAACTAATTCCAGATGAATAGCCTTAGTTGCCAAACAGATAAATTGAGATACATAGCTTTGTATAGGTGACGAGCGCCTCTGTTGAACATGACGCCAAAATATTAGACAAAGATAGTCTACAGCTGTATTAGTAAATGGTCTGCATGGCATCACTCTTGCCATTGGCAACACTCCCATTAATGGAACTCGAAGAGTTGGCTTGGCCCTGAAACTTTTGAAGCATTGTCGGACAGTTTTTTGAGCCAAATTCTTTCCTCTAATGGGCCAGTATGTCCTTCTCATCTCTGCTAATAATGCCTGAGGTCCGGCATGGAGGGATGTTACATGGACATATGATGAAATTAATTCTGTTAACTTACATTTATCTGGCAGCACCATAGGATGAATTTGCGCATATTTCAAAAGGGTGTTCTTCAATCTTCTGCCCACCCTGATTACTTCAGACGAGTCAAGAAATGGGCACAATGATTTGAGCTTACTCTTAGGTGGTACACATTTATTCTTCCTTCAAGCATTAAAATACGTAAATATGGACCGATTATTTTCCTTTTTGCTTTATTCCACAAATAATACTCTATACTATCTTATTCCTGCTAGGTTTACATGTTATGCGATCGAAGTTTTCTGAAATACGCTATTTTAGAAATTTTGTGGATTTTTCATACTCTTTCTGGGCGTAACCAAGGCGGCCGTCATTGTTACCTCCAATTTAATTAGCTTCAGTGAAGCTTGTAAATAGACGAAAGTTTAGCGTTATTCGATTCGCACTTTTGTTTAAGCAACGAAACGATCGATTTTTATGGATAGAAACATAAATAGATACTGATTATTATTCAGGAAGCGTTTATTGATGAAAGTAATTGAACTTTCTTTCGTCTATTGAATACTGGAATCTTACATTTTTTGTAAGTAAAATCATTATATTCTAGATTATAATGTTTATTAACGTAAATAAGCTCATGTATCTGGTGTACATTTACCGGAGTCAGTGTTCAGTCATGGACAACTGTACGTTGCTTTTTCACGGGTTTTTTGCTTACAAGACATAAAAGCAAACATTTCAGCTAGGTGTAATTACACAAGAAATGAAGCTGACGAAAGTGATGTATATGATAGGAAATACAATTATCGTTATATTTGAGTGCAATACGTTTGGAAACGAATTGTTACAAGCAAATATGATTAATTGTTAAGAAAAGCTAATTGTAAGTTAAAAAGTATCTACTATATATTTTAAAGAGTTTGTATGTTGTGCTGTAGAACCTTCACTAAATCCATTGAAATTCAACGAGAAATTCTGATAGTAAACAATAAATAAACAAATCATTCACTCAGTGCTTATGGTAGGGGGAGGAGAGTGAGAAGGTTAAACATTTGGAAATGGAATACTGGCACCATGTGTGTCATTCGATTGCAAATAACTCATAAATGAATAATAAACAATAAATAAACAAATGATGTACTCAAGGCTTATGGTAGGGGAAGGAAAGCGGGAAGGTTAAACATTAAAAAATGGAATACTGGCATCATGGGTATCATTCGATTGAAAATTTGTTATAGTTTAATAATAATGGCATTATAATGATATCGCAAGTCTACATCAATTTGGAATACTTATTTATTATTATAACTTGTCATTATTTTTCTAGTGAAAATATTAAAATTAATAAGGCTTAGATTTTATTAATTGAATTATAAAGCGGGTACCACAAAATATGTTGAATGGCTTTAGGCAGCCTTGGTTTTTAAAAATGTTAGGCAGGCCAAACGTGAAAATATTGCTTCCATCTATTTATCGGCCGGCGCACTCCGCGCTTTTGTTTATACATCCATATCATGAGAACTACAAATGATATTGGATTGGTGTCTTTTCCAAAAGTAAATTTCAGCATTTCTATACATTTTCTTCGCTGAATGTGTGACTCTAAATAAATTAGGGAAAAAGTTTTTCGCAGACTGACTTTTTCATGTTCCAAGCAAAAATTTCGGTGAATGGTAAAAGTTATTCATTCTTCAAAGGTGTTTGAGTAATAATATGTGTTTTAGATTTCTGCCATTGTTATAAGCCGTCTTTCATGAGTTATAACAAAAAAATTGTCCTTTTTTGATCAGTAGAAGCCGAGATAACACGTTTATGATTAAAAAGAAATAGAAACGCAGATAGTGGAAGGTTTCATGAGTAATGTTAATAATTATTCAAAGGCGTTTGATTAACAATATGTATTTTTGATTTCTACAGTTTTAATATGCAATCTTTCAAGAGGCAGAATAAAAATAATTGTCCATATTGGAGTGATTGAAGCTGAGATATGACGTTTAATGTTTCAAGAAGTGTAAGTGCCTGCTGACTTTCAACGGATCAACTTTCGCCGCCAATTCTAGGGCTTATGCAGGATATACAAAAACATTTTATTCTACGAAAAACTGAAAACCACCTAAAAAGAATACGTTTTCACTTAGCTTTTCTTAACAATTAACCAAATTTGTTTGTATACATGTAAACATCGTAAGAATAAGATAGTACACAGTTTTAACCGTCGAATAAAGCAAAAATTAAGAAAACCTGTTCACAATTACCTATTTAGATGAACGAAAGAAAAAATCTTGTACTAATTACGTGTAAACTTAGGGGAAAATAAAGATTTGAAACTTTCCCGGCAGATCATGATGAAATTTTCTCGGGTTTCTAGCTGGGTTAAATAAAAACTGCGCAGGAATAAAAAGCATTTTCATGTGATTACAATCAATTATTAAAGCTAATTTGGCACAGGTTTTAATTCTGCTTTCAATATTATGCAACTCCATTCTTTTTTCTATATAACAGTTTTTGTCCCGAGTTCGTATGTTAATTTTAAGTAATTTAAAAAAGTATTTTTGTACTGGCTTGTGCAGAAACCCATGCTCCTCTTATGGCCTATTGAAATTGGACAATGGGCTCAAAAATAACCTCATAAAAATGTTAGGTTGACCAAACCTTGACCATTCACTAAGTTAAGATGTAAGGAGGAATCATACCAAATTGTTAATATGTATCGTAGAATTTCGTTAAAGTAACGATGATGAAAATATGATTGTTTTCATTGTCATTGGTCTATGTTACATGGTTTTCTCGGGATTTCAAATTTTCTTCTTTGGAATAAATAGGAGCAGGGTCTGATAAACGTTTCTGTTGCGCTTTTCTAAGAAGATAAAGTACAGCTTCAGGAGATGCGAAATGGAAAAAGTCTCATATGCGCAAAATATGACAGTTTTGCACCAGACATTTCAAGTGATTCAGTAAAGGCACAGATATACGCTGAAAATATTAATGCAGTTTTCTTTGGATCACCATATCGCTTTGAA
Source organism: Uropetala carovei (assembly GCA_036926305.1). Classification (NCBI taxonomy): domain Eukaryota; kingdom Metazoa; phylum Arthropoda; class Insecta; order Odonata; family Petaluridae; genus Uropetala; species Uropetala carovei. The sequence goes on from JAXCHB010000191.1 coordinate 1,451,443, forward strand.
TTGAGGAAATTTGAGTGCTTCTATAAGTTCATGTTTTTACAACATGCGGTAAAACTTGGTCCCAGTTTTTTTGGTTTTTGCTCACAAAGAAATCGAAAATTAATAATTTCAGACTTAGAAAAGCTCAACAAAAACATTTAGCAGACCCTGTTCCTATTTATTCCAAAGAAGAAACTTTGAAATCCCGAGAAAAGCATATAACATAGACCAATGACAATGAAAACAATCATATTTTCATCGTCGTTACTTTATGTTTAATATTTTATGGGCTCTGTAGACTATTTGAAAGAGATAGCTGAAGGGACAGAGTCGCTGTACGTGTTGTAACTCGGAAAGGCAATGTCGATTTCAAATTTCACTTTATTCCCTTTATTATTCATCTACGAGTTATTTGCAATCGAATGACACCCATGGTGCCAGTATTATGTTTTTTGATATTTAACCTTTCCCCTCTCCTCCCCCTACCATAAGGCTTGAGTGCGTCATTTGTTTATTTATTGTTTATTATTCATCTACGAGTTATTTGCAATCAAATGACACCCATGGTGCCAGTATTCCGTTTTTAAATGTTTAACCTTCTCCCTCTCCTACCCCTACTCCCATGAGCGTAATTTGTTTATTTATTATTCATGTACGAGTTATTTGCAATCAAATGACATCCATGATGCTTGTATTTCATTTTGTTATACTATTTCATCTTTCTTCTTTCCTTGTCATACCCACTACTCCTTAAACGTTAATGGTTTATTGTTACTTATTATTGTTGCCAACATTCCATTTATATTACTTCCGCTCTCCCCCATCCTCATAAAGTGAATTGGAATTTTCGATGAACAATACATTCGATGAATTGTGGTTTGGTGAATTTACTTTTTGGTGAATTGTGATTGGATGAATTGCGATTCGGTGAATTGTGGTTTCGGTGAATTGTGAATCGGTGAATTGTGGTCAGTGAATTGTGTTTTGGTGAATTTTCCATAAGCACTCAAAAACATAAGTAAGCAATTTAGTGAAAAAAATTTACATACATATCACATTAAAATATCTAATTTTTGATTTCCACTCTTAGCAAAACGTTCAATCACTTTGTTTACATCTATTTCAATTTCACAATGAGTGTGTAGAAGAGCTAAGCCTGTCAACCTTTCTTGGCTAATTTGGTTTCTTAAATAGGTGTTTAAACGTCGTAATGAAGAAAACCTTCTCTCAGCAGACGCAACACTTATTGGCAACATCAGAAGAATTTTTAAGAGCTGGTTCACTAAAAAATATATGTCCTCATCACAATTTTTAAGCACTTCTTCAACGGATAAAGGTATTTCCATAGATCCTGCTGACCTAACCCACTTTTCTTGCCAGAGCTGAACTTCCACAGAAAGTTGGAATTCAAGTGCAGGTTTATAATCACCTAGAAGATCGCCATAGTATTTGCAGATATCCTTAATCTTCAATGATAGTGAGTTGTCATTTAAATCCACTAAGTTTTTTGGCAACAGACAAATTAGTTTGCATGAAGTCAATGTTTCGATAGAAAACCTTGTTTCCAAATCATTTATCACTGAATCTAGCATTGGTATATATATTGATCTTTTGTAGTACTCTTTGGCAGTCAAACATGGAATGTTTGATCTGTACATTTGCTTTTTGCAAGTAAGAGGAAGATCGATCTTTACATCTAACCTCGACAAAAGCTCGGAAGCTTTGGAGAATATGGCTGAAAATTTATCATTACAGTTGATGCATTGGTTTTTTAAAATTGAGAGAAGATCGTTAACAAGATTAGAAGCAAAAGTTAAGTCAACAGTTTTCTTCCGGAATAATTGACTTAATGGTAAACACAAGTAAAACACGGAAAGTTGACAGTGCAGCACTACTACAAATTCGACATCCCGCATAGCTGTTAGCAAGATTTAAGCCTTAGAAGAAGTTGTTGTTTCACACCAGTTGGATATGTATTCAAGTGCCTGAATGATTTTCTCTGTCGAGTCAATAAACTGTTTCAAAGAATCAGTTCTTTCTACCCAACGAGTTTCGCAAATACCCTTCAGTAGTGAATCGACAATGTTTATCAGTACATGGGTTCGCTTTGAAGAAGCATTAAAGAAAGAAGAAACTTTCTTGATGATGCCAATGGAGTTACGTATACTTTGAACAGAAGACGTCTTTGACATGGGCAAATTCAATGCATTGTTAAAACAAGGACGTCTAACACCGTATTTTGCATCCTTCCTAATCTCAGCAACACCACCAATTTGTTCTGAAATCATCATCAAACTCCCATCTGTACCAATCCCAACACAATGTAGAAGATCTAAATTCAACTCTTTTATTTTCTTAAGGATTAGCCGACCTAGAACTTTGCCAGTCACTCGAGGCTCAAATGATGTCGATGCATCTTTAAAACATTCATCGTGAACGTTTACAAACTCAATGAAATCTTCGTATCTTTCATTTTTGTACACGTAAGTTAAACACAAGCTCAACTGCGAACTGTGTGATATGTCCATTGTTTCATCAGAGATTACACAGTAATATTTTGCCTTTTTTACATTCCTAATCTCTTCTCTGCAGCAGGCAATTAGTTGGTTTTGTGTGCTCTTGCTGATGTAAGTGGCATTCGCTGCTGCGTTTTCAAGATGTTTTGCTAGAATAGCATCTCTACTATTTGCTCTATACCGCAGAATCTCCCTAAAATTACCTTCGTTTATGAGTGATGCTGGTGTTTCTGTTTCAACATTTAATTTTCAATCTTCTCGGTGTCCTCGCAAAGGAATATTCTGCCTACCATGAAATATGATTGTTTCAACAATGGATTTCAACCTCTGTATATTTTCATGTACCTGCCTTAGACGTTCTAAATTAATCTTATTTATAACGTTTTCTTCTGGTGTATAATACGTTTTAAGAAAAATTTTAGCTCCTCTTACAGCATCCCTATGGTATTCGTTCTTCTCATGAGTGCGAAGGTAACCATCTTTCCCTAAAAGCTTATCAAAAACAGTCAAAGGCTCTGATACGAGTTTTTTAAGAGGTACATGCTTGTGCGATCCACCCATTCCTGCCGTGATTAAGAGTGTGCAATAATTGCAAAAAATCCCTTTCTTCACGTTGGAATATACTAAGCATGAGTAACTGTCTAGGTGGGATTGATTTAAATATCTTTTTTCTTTCTTCCCTTTTTTAAGGTGTGTTGAATAGAGTAGGTACCTTGAATCCAGATGGGGGTTTCCATGGCCTTTCTATTAGCTCACATCTGATTTTATCATTAATAGAAAAAATTGAGTCAATATAATTGCCTATATCAGGGATTCTTAACCTTTTGTGAGCCCCGCACCCCAACAGCGATCCATGGTTATCCCACACCTCACCATAATTTTTTCAATGGTTATTAATTTTTATTTTTTAAAATTTTAATGAATTATTAAATGTATAGTATTTAAAATCAAATATAATTATTACAATCTACATTTTAAACTCAACCTTTCCTCAATTAAAGACACAATAAGATTGTAATACAGGTGAGGTGACGATTAGGCATTTTATTACAATGGAATCCCATCCAACAATTTTTAATGCTGTAGTCTTCTTGAACTTCAAAATAACCTCTCTGTAGCAGATTATCTCAGCCTTCTCATGAAAAGTAGGACCGAGAGAATGACTTTGTTATAAACGTAATTAAAGGTGGAAAAATATAGCGACAATATGTCTGGGCACGGCAGTTTAAATCATTTTGTAAACAGACCTTGAATAGTGGTTACGGTTTGTTATTTCAAGGAAACGAATGTTCTTCAGCATCTCGCTATATATCTAATAAGAAACATGGACGCATGAATACACACACTAGGATGGCAGCTGGTGGTTCAAAATGTTATCTAAAAAAATAAATAAATAAAAAATTCAAATTGCAAGATGTTCCCTCTGCACACACTGGACCCACTTCCCGCACCCCCTGGACCATCTTCCCGCACCACCTGGAGGTGTGAGCACCCCCGGTTAAGAACTTCTGGCCTATATAATTCCTGTCAGACATTATTAAAGCTATAAGTACTTGCAGGTGTAGCCGATACGCTGGAAGTTGAAGTCGAACATTCTTCATCAACTTCATCACTTTTTAGTTCACTGTGATGTTCTGTTGCAACTAATTCATCACCTTCTACAGTTTTTTACTTTTTTAGAAACACATCCAAAGCTGATTGACCGCGCTTCATTTCTAGGGCACAAAATAAATATCGAAATGTTAAAAGTAACAAAGTGGTTTATTAACAAGCAAAATTTAATTTATTAAAAGTGCAATAAAAAGCTGATAAAGTAAAAGAGCTCAATTTTTCATTACCTTTCTCTCCTGTTTCGCACCGCTGCAGCCGTAAAGCCAGGGGCGGACTGGCCTGGCGGGCTACCGGGAGTTTCCTGGTGGGCCGTCGTGCGAATGGGCCGAAGTATCTGCCATGGTGTTTTTTTAAAATTCATTCAAGCATCACTTTTATTCAGAAAATACGATCGTAATTAAAAATGCCTTTCTCAAACGTGCGCGACAAATGCGACGAAATACACGTCCGTTCGGCGTAAAGTGGAAATCATCAACGCGTGAGAGGGGAAGGTATCAGGGCCGGCTTCAGACAGTAAGCAAGTGAGGCAGTAGCCTCAGGGCGCACTCTCTATCTCTCTCTCGAATCCTGTGACTCATGTTAGAGAGAACCTCAATGCAGCTGTGTACACATTTTGTGCCTGGTTCGGAATCCATCGACATGCATTTCTCAGATTTTATTTTGAATTGGTCTCTGCTCAAATTTTATCTCACCAAAACATATTTTGTCGACCTATATGCTCTTATATTTTAGGGTTGGGCAGGAGTAACAGCACCATTTGACCGTAAACCGAGAAAAAAAAGAGAAGGAAAAATAGGGAGTGGTCGGCTGGCCAAACTTTTTCGATATAAAGAAATTCATAAATGGAACACTGACAAACAATAAGGACATTCAAACTAAGCAGATGTATCCCTTAGCTGCTTTCTCGATAAGGATAATTCCCATCGAGAAAGCAGCTATGAAAAGATCGGCAATGAACATTATCCATTTAGAATTTTAAAAGAAAAAATTCTCTCCAAGCAGCAGCCAATGAAAATTGTTATTTTTCAACGTGACTACCTCAGAGAATCTTAAAATTTTGTCGGGCGTCCAGGGCAGAGAGATCTCTCATAGTGGCAGGTCTTTGTAGTGTTTACGAGGAAATTTACATCTGTGCGACTCCTCGGTCCTTCGGCTACACTCGTGGATCGATAAGGTAAGTATTCTATTATCATAATAGTCTTGGATGTTACATTTTTCGATAAAACACACTTAAAACATCTGTAGCTCTCGACCGAAACGGACAGAAGCAAGCCTTAAAGTACTCCCGACATATTAGAAAAAATAATTTTACCTATATTCGACTTTTTTTATTTGATAGACGAATCATGGCACATTTGCCCTTTTTTATCGTTTAAAATTATGATTACGCCATAGAAAACTCTTAAATTTGAAATTACTAAAAATTTACCATTTTCATAGCGCATAGGTATTTTTTTTCAAACTTTCAGACTTGTGCTGTGCACTATTGTAAACTGAATATCGGCCGTTCAGCTATTCAGTGTTCATTTGATTACTTCGTAACTAGCTGTATTTGTGGCTGCTAAATAATAGTAATAAGTATTATTATATGCTAGTGTTATAGTGTGTTATATATTATACGAGGTGCTACCCAAAAGTTCCGGGACTGGCCGCATGGAGCGCTAACCGGAAGTAGTAGTGTCTTCTGCCGCTAGGATGTGCTGAAGACATCCTTTATGAAGCAGTGTGTAAAGTTTCAGGTGTTTGTTTGTGCACGTTTTCTTTTCACGCGAGTTTTTTCAACCCATTGTTACTGGTGTTCTGCGATTTTCTTGTGTAGTGAAATGGCAGACTTGAAGGAGCAGCACGTCTGCATCAAGTTTTGCTTCAAGCTTGACAAAACCGTGTCCGAGACACATGAAATGCTTAAGCAAGCATTCGGTGACGAGGCTATGAGTAGAACCTGGACTTTCGAGTGGTTCTCATGTTTCAAATGTGGACAAATGTCTGTTGAAGATTCCGAGCATTCTGGTCGGCCTTCAACCAGCACAACAGATGGAAACATAGAAAAAGTGTGACAGGTCATTCGCGAGGATCGTCGGCGTACCATCCAAGATGTCAGCAGCATTGTTGGCCTGTCCTATGGGACATGTCAACGAATTCTGTCTGATGAACTAAACATGAGGCGGATTGCAGCCAAATTCGTGCCCCGTGTGTTGACCCAGGACCAGAACCAACATCGAATGAGTGTGTGCAGGGAACTCAAGGAGCACGTTAGAAATGACCCAAACTTTCTTTCAAAGGTCATTACTGACGATGAAAGCTGGTTTTATGGCTACGACCCCGAAACCAAGCAGCAGTCTTCCCAGTGGAAGACTCCATCTTCTCTGTGACCGAAAAAAGCAAGGCAGGTCAAGAGCAATGTCAAGAGCATGTTGATCATCTTCTTTGACATGGAGGGAATCGTCCATAAGGAATTTCTTCCCCAAGGTCAGACGGTGAATCAGCAGTTCTACACCGAAGTCCTGAGGCATTTGAGAGAGGACGTGAGACAGAAACGGCCGGAGAAGTGACTCGCACAAGACTGGCTCCTGCATCACGACAACGTGCCCGCTCACACCACTCTGTCTGTGTAGCAGTTCTTGGCCAAGAACAACATGGCAGTGGTCCCCCATCCCCCCTACTCCCCCGACTTAGCCCCTTGCGACTTCCTCCTGTTCCCCAAGATGAAAATTCGTATGAAGGGATGGAGATTTGACACCGTTGAGGACATCCAGGCAGAATCGCAGGAAGTGCTGAACTGCATTTCAAAATCTCAGTTCCAGAGGTGCTTCCATGACTGGCAGAGGCACTGGAATCATTGTATCAACTCCCAAGAGGACTACTTCGAGGGTGATGGTGGCGATTAGAACCTCAGGTAAGCCTACGGTAGTTTTATTAGTGTTATTATTTAATAATATAAGTACCCATAAATATGTCAAAAAGGAAAGTGCAAGGGAGAAGTTAAAAAAGAAAAAATAAACGATGTTACAAGCCGAATCACAAAAATGTAAGAAACTAACAGATATATTTTCACAAATCAGTTCACAATCACATGATACTTCAATTGTGAATGTGATCAACCAGTCTTCCTTGTCACCGTCATCGTCACTGGATGCAAATGTTGATACAGAATTGAAGTACATTTCTCTTCTCGGAGAAACTCGCTGGTAGGCGAAAGACAGAGCTTTAACTAAAATTTTTGGTCATTTTAACACTACAGATGTTACATTTTATATCATTTTATTGTGATATGCTACAAACATTTTATGAAATTTCAGAATCCGGTAAATTTAACAAAGATGTGCGTCACAAAGCCAAAACTATTTTGGATTCTCTCACCCGTTTTGAAACAATCGTAACTGCTAAACTATTTTTGCAGATTTTTGGGTACACATCTATATTATCGAAATATTTGCAGTCGAATTCAATACACATTATAAAAGTGTATCAGATGATTCAAATAACATCTGAAGAATTATTAGAAATATCAAGAAATTTTGAACAAGTCCTTCTTGCAGCATCAAAATTTGTCACAATGGCAAATGAAGTCTTAGAAATCAGAAACGTCGATTTGTTTGTTGAAACAGATTTTAAAGATAAAAAGACTAGAATTCAAAAAAAGATTCCTGGAGAAATTGGTTCCAATAACATACTGCGAAATCCAAAAGAAACTTATCGTATAAGTGTGTATAATGTAACAATGGATAGAGTACTTCCTTGTTTTAATGAAAGGTATTTAAAACACCGTAATCTTTACGAAGAATTTTCATATTTGGATCTGAAGAATTTTGAAAATATTGAAAATTGTATCCCCGAAAATGCCCTTCTAAATCTAAGCGAGTTATTAAAAAAATTTAACAAAGATATCACAAAAGAAATATTGCAAGCAGAGCTGATGGATTTTACAAGAAAATGGAGGAAATTCAGTTCAACTCTTAATAAAGATGTACTGTATGGAAACATTGACATTGACGATGATGACTGCGATGAAACTGTTACTGCTATTGAAAATTGTAAATCCTGCAAAAACTGCATGTCATGCTGTTATCAGGTTTTAAGTAAATTTAAATTGCACACATTGGCATACAAGCACATTTTTTTAGCCTATAAATATGTATTAATCTTATCTTCAACCCAGGTATCCTGTGAGAGGTTTTTCTCAAAACTAAAATACATTCTAAACAGACTGAGAAATTGTCTTACACAATCACATCTTGAATCATTCATGTTAATGTCATGCGAAAAAGATTTATCAGTAAAATAAATAACGAGGATATTCTTATTGAATTAGCTTCAAAATGCAGTTTCTTTAAAAATACACTATAATATGTATAAAAATCTATTTATAGTATGTATTAATATTTAAAAATAATGTATAAATATTTATAATATGTATAACTAGCAGCCCGTTGCAGCTACGCTTGCAAATAATTTAAATAGTTCGGCCCTAGGTTAGATCTTTGTTCCCTATTCATTTGACGTGTTTCCCTATTTCTTTGTCTTTCTTGTACTCTCCGCTCCTCATCTACACGGGTATTCCTATGAGCTCCTGCATCTCTTTCTCTCTCTTTCCTACAGTACTCTTCCTTTGATCTCTGACTCCTCTTCCCTTCTCTGGGAGCTATAGCTGGACTAATAGCTCTCCTTTTCACTGGTCTACCCCTTGGCATTTTAAATTTTTCTGAGATTTTATAGCAATATATTAGAGCAATTACGTGATCACAATGTCACAGATTTACTCAATGCTAGTTTAATATCGCGGTATATTCAAAGGGGAAAAATTTTTCACTCTACCTTACCTTAGTTCCAATGATTATCGTTGCACCCTTATAGACAAACTCACAAACAGTTGCTTTCCTTCAACTGTCTATCAACGACTGCTTTTAACTTCTTACAGGACCTATTATAACCTACTATAAAGGCGACATCAATGCAAGCATTTATTTAGATTATCAATGAAGAGAAGATAACAATAATGCTTTTATTTCGTCTATTTGAAGGTTTAATTGGCCTTAAATGAATCAGAGGCAACAATGAGAGTCTCCTTGGCAATGCCCGGAATGAGTACGAAAAATCTGAAAAATTTCGAAAAATAATTTCTGAAAAATTCGACCACTTAACGTGTCAACATTGCAAGAATAAGATAGTATAAAGCTTTAGCCGTCGAATGATGCAAAAAAGAAGAAAATCGGTCCATCGAAAATCACGTGTAAGCTTATGGGAATATATGATTGTCTCTTGGATTCGAACCCGGGATGCTTTAGCAAATGGAAATATTTTTCCAGGGACCTCATAGCCAGTAGAAACAAAATGCCGTTTACTGCATATCTTTACGACGAACGGTTCTCGAGAAATACGCCGATATTATTACGCGAGGCTTCATATGCACTGACGGACGGACGGATGCAGCTTCACTGTGTGCATAATATATAGGATATCATGTTAATCATGTTAATGTCATGTAAAAAAGACTTAATAAAATAAATAATGAGGATGTTCTTAATGAATTAGTCTAAAAAAGCAATTAAAAAAAAATTTTATAATATAAAGTAGTGGGTTTGTGGGCCGTTCTCAAATAATTTCCCGGGCTTATTTTGGTTGCCAGTCCACCCCTGCGTAAAGTGTATATTCCTTTGGGAGTGATTACGAATTACTCGATTTACTCAAAATTGAAGCGCGGCAGGTTAAGCGACTGTAACGTTATAACCACAACTACAGGACCCGAATACAGCCATATCACAAATGAAAGTAAGCAGAGAGGCTTCAAAACAGCGTTATTCCTCTCCGGTCTAGAACGTCTTGTAATCAGTTTACAATGATTTTTATTCACTTTATAGGGGTTTCGAAAATTAATCCCAAATGTATACACCTCTCTCTCCTTACAAATTAAGGTACCAATTTTGTAAACACTTACAAAATGTTATTTTATCAATCTTACACCACCACAATGTAGCAGTATAGATCACTGCAGTAGCATGTAATGAGCTGATGAATAATATTTTATACATTGTATAGCTGCTGTAGAATTTTAGGAACCATCCATAAATTACGTCAAGCTCTAGGGAGGGAGGGGGTTGAGAATTTTGTGATGGATCGCGACGAGGGAGAGGGAGGGGATGTTATGATAATGTGATGTATTTGGTTTAATGAAAAAATTAAGCACTACAAATCACATCAGCATTTACATTCTCTATATACTACATATATAAGAAATTAAAACCATTTTGTAATTTCATTACTTTGCGTTTAAAGTTTTTTAACACGTTGCTTTGGATGTACACGAGCTTATACATGACGCACTGGGTAGATTCATAAATGTGAATATATTTTTTTTGACTCTGCTTCGGCTTTAGGGGGGGCGATCGTCCCCCCCTGGATCTGCCCCTAGAGGTTCCAAATGCTCGAGTTCTAAGTATTCATTCATGAATTCGCTGTAGCCTTGTTGCAATTCTCGATTCTTCTGGAATCTTCTTTCCAGTTTGTAGAAGCGGTCCTGAGCATGATTCCTGGATTCACCTAAAATAGCAGGATTATCCTTCATGGGCAGCCTGACGATGAATCTTCCATTGGGATCTTGTTAAACGTGAGCGAGGAAATGATCTTCACAAGCATGTCCTTCATCCAATAACATAGGACGCCCCTTGGAGTTGATCTCCTCCACTTCCCAGAATCTCTCCATAAGCTGCTTAAATTACAAAGTAAAGGGTTAGTGGAATGAGCCTTATTGTAGTGCATTGGCATCTTCCCTGAAATAATCCAACCAAATACAGTTTTTTTGGAGAATAGGGAGGTTTCTTATGACTCTTATTTGTCCAATACACAAAAGTTGCCAAAATATGTCCGCTCCGAGAAGCGCATCAATATTGCGTGGTATGTTGAATTCTGGGTCAGCCAAAATAATATTTTGTGGAATTTTCAGTAGAGTCTTATCCAGTTTGCAGCTGGGTAATCCCTGTGTAATTTTTGGTAATACCAAAAAGTCAATACTGGTAGTAAAGGCATTGACCCGAGATGCAACAAAGCATGGACACTATGAGAGACATTCACTGTTTCTTGATTTATTCCACTAATAGGCTTGTAAACTCTTGTATGCCACATACCTAATGCGCAAGCTAATGTCTCACTGATGAAACTGGACTGCGACCCTGAATCAAGTAAAACTCGGTATTGGTGCAATGAGCCTTTCGAATCAGCGATATTGATGATTGCGGTGGCGAGCAGTATTTGCTGAGAACCGTTGATTTTGTGAGGGCAACTGGAAGTCACCTTTTCAGTAGCCTTCACGCACTGTGGTGGTGCAATCTTGTTATAGCCTTCCAAGTGCAGTAATGTGTTATGTTTTTTATTGCACCTTTTACAAAGCATTGATTTGCATTGAATGGTCATGTGCCCAGGACGCAAGCAATTTTTGCAGTTTCAATTTCTTGACCTTGATTAATCTTTCTGATATGTCTAAGTTTTGGAACTCGTGGCAATGATAAATGTAATGAGTGTCATTGCAAATAGGGCACACAGGCACTTGAGTAGTACTCTAAGAAGTTGAATGTCGAAAATTTTGAGGCTTCAGCTTAGACGAAGACGCTTGTTTATCTTGGTTATTCGATGTAAATCTCTTCGATCTATTTCTCGATTCGCCTTCGGAAATTTCCAACATTTTATATTGTTTGTGGATAAACTCAACAAGCTCTTCGAAAGTTGGCAATTCTCCGTTGAAAGGAGTAGATTCCCAGGATCTTGTGATTAAGTCAGATTTATTGGAAATTAAATGAATTAACATTGTATCCCAATGGTTCGTTGGCTGGCCTAAGGAATTCAACGTGTGAATGTGCTTTACGGAGTCATCTAAAAGTTGCCGCAGTGAAATTGAAGATTCTTTCTCAATTTTATTTAAATTAAATAATGCTTGAATGTGCTTGTTAACAATATACTTCTTGTTCTCATAACGATGCCTCAATAATTCCCAGGCGATGTCGTAATTAGTTTATTTAAATTAAATAATGCTTGAATGTGCTTGTTAACAATATACTTATTGTTCTCATAATGATGCCTCAATAATTCCCAGGCGATGTCGTAATTGTCTGCCGACATTTCAAAGGATTGAAGTGGTTGCGACGCATCACCCTTTAAAGTTACCTTGAGATACTGGAATTTTTTAATGGGTGACATAGATTTGTTGTCATGAATAAGCGAGCGGAAGGTATCATGGAACGACAACTACTCATCGTATGCACCGTCAAACGGAGGCAACTGGAGTGTTGGAAGCAGGATCGAAGGAGGAGCATTCCTTTGATTCATGCATATCTGAGCAAGAGGTTGAGGAAGTTGAGGTTGACATAAGTTCTTTAAACCGAGCAGTTAATTCGAAATAATTTTCTTCAAATGATTCTCGTTCATCTGTTGATTGACTCTCCAGCTTTGAGTCTAATTGTAAAAGTTCAAGTTCTGATTGAATTGCGTCGAATTCAGACCACGCTTCTTTCAACCTTGAAAGTCTTGCCTTAAGCTGACTTTGAGAATGATCGGTGGTATCATCGTTGAGAAATAATTTGAAACATGTGAGACGAGATTTTATTAGCCCTCGCTTATGGATTAAACGTTTCACTTCAATATTCTCCGTGGCCACGTAACCTTATCAAATGGGAGTCTATGGTAACTCAATTAATGAACTCTTGCATATAAAGAAACATATGAGAGAAATTAGGAATAATGAAAGGAGTGAAATGATGGAATTTAAGGAAAGCCAGATGTTTTGGACTCCACTCACCCGATAATTGTTTTAATCACAGAAATGTAGACATTCTCGAAGTCCTTCTATGCAGGAACAGGTTGAATTGCTCTTCATACTTGCAAGTGCCGCTGCTGACGTTCGCTGCTTGGCTCGTGGATCACATCGTGGTCACCAAAAAATGTTGCGAATAATTGCAGGTCTTAATAAGCCTACTAGTTCAATTTTGAAATGTATTTATTTTGCCGGCAATATACAATTATTGATTACTTTTAACTTGCAAGTCGTCTTGATTGCCGGAGGCGAAGTTACTGCAGCCGTGGCGATGGACGAAGAAGAACTGCCAGACGAGCTTCACAGGGAAGAGAAGTACTTGTCGAAGCCTGACAGCAAACAGCTGTTCGAACCTCAATTGGTGCACCACAACCGGCGACAGAGAGAACGAGGGAGGGCGATTCAAATCGCGAACAGCCATATTTAAATAAATATATATTAATTTTCAAGATTCCATACATTCGAGATTCTGTCTGTTCACGACTCCATCCATTCGCGGTTTTGTCCTTTTGAGATTGTAGGTTTAAACTAGGATTTTTAAGTATAATAATTTGATCTATTTTAAATATCATGTATTTTTCTTTTGTAGTCATTATTGCTGTATTATTATTGATTAGTAATATTATTATTTTCTTCTGTTACTCATTTTCTTTACGAGATTTGCAATGAAAAAATATTTTTTTTCATAACTTCAGGGTTTTATTTCGTATAATGAAACCCTGGACAAAATTTTTTTCGTAACTTTGTAAAACAGTGTAACATAAATCGGGGTCTACCTGTAATTAATAATTGTAGCAAGCCATTACTTGGTAGAATTCCATTATAAGTTTATTTGTATAAACATACATGTTTGTAACCAAAATAACTTTGGAGTATTTACAATAATAATAGAAACAGTTAATTAATTTATAAACTCTAACATTCGTATGCTCCCACAAAATTTCCACAATGAATTACATATTACTAATGAAATTGTTGCTAGAAATGGCTAACCACCCGGTTTAATTAACATGTTCATCCCAGGGTGATCCGCTGGTAGGTTGTTGCTGTTATTCCACTATAATGGAGCTACCTACTAGTGGGTATCTCTGCCAGGGCCATTCCATGGTAATTTGGTGCCTTAACCCCTTCTGTCCTGAATTTTTTGGGGGTGCCATGGTGTAGTGGTGAGGGCATTGGCCTGCTATGCTGAGCATACCCGGTGCAAATCCTTTGAAAGTAGGATTTTTTCTGAGGCATTGTGCTCATTGCGCCCAATGGATAATCCTGGTCTGATGCCGACCCCCTACTGAGACGGTTCTTGAGAAAATGCTGTGCTCCTTATGGGTATTTCAGTTTACCATACTTTCACTATAAAATATAAAAATTCAGGCTCCCTAGAGCAGGTGCGTTTTTAAGACTTCGAACTACTCTGTGCAATTTTCATACCTGTTTGAACTGATCTACTATAAAAATTCAAATTTTCATTCTCATATTTTTAATTTACATTATTGATTTTATTTAACATAAAATACAGAATTTTTAAATTGAGGAAGAATTGTTTATTGATAGCAATTCCGATGGTTATGAACACAAAGGCAAGCATCTGAGCAAGAATCAATCAATCTCGCCATTCGTGAATTACTTTGGGGCCCACAATATGAGGGTCTTGTGAGTTCATTGCACTGATTGTACCGACATCAAAAATGCCCCTGCGAATACGTTGTATCGAGATTTTAGTATACTGGGTGTGTGGGGGAAAATATTTGGCTGCTTGGGGCGGCCCAAGGAATTTTGGTGCTTCAGGCAAGACAGCACTCCAGCGCCTACTCCATAAATGTTCTTTGAGATATTTACAAAATACACGTTTATTTATTCATCGCTTTGTAAAACTTGTGTCTGGCTTGCCTGTACCTTGGGCTGGATGTGGCCTGTGGGTTGCCAGTTAAAAAAGGGTTCCAAGAGTTCTCCATCCTTTTGGCTGGTCGATGTATTATCTAGGAATAGACAAAAGGGTGCCTTTCTTATAGTAAATGTTGTACGTGAGCAACCAAGCACCCTCATGAATTATCAGTTGTGATTAGAGTAGCATCCCTTTTGTCTTGGGCCAGAGGCTATAGACCTGTGGGTGCCCAGCTTGAGGCAATTGTGAGGGATACCCGGAAATACAAAAATGAATGGTTAATGTGAAGGAAGTCTCACCTTTCACTTCAGCTATTCGTGCAAACTGAATAAAAGTTTATAGTTCCAAAGTTTGTGATGGCTTAAAAAATATATGAGCCCAAAGATGCCTAAGAATTATGGTGCCTGGTGTGGTCACTCCATGGCTACATGCCACCGCACGGCCCTGCCCTCTGTTTTCTTCTGCCGTGGTGAGGCAGATGATTTTTACAAAAAGGAAATTAGTAAAGAAAGGTGACCCACTGATGGATCACACTGCCATGAGGGAAGGAAGCCTCATGACCCACTGGTGGAATGCAGCTGTTATCCCAGTAGCTCACCTGGATGTTAATGTGATTTTTTGACGTGCAGACTTTCATTCATTCATTCTGTAGCGTAATGCTTATCAAAAAATGTTTCTATGCATTGCATTTGATACTCATTTTTGCCGCCCCCAAAAGCTGCTGCCCTGTGCAAGTGCACATTTTGCACTCCCTGCGGTTAGGGGTAGTCTTAGAAAAATTGTGCACCAGAGTCCCTTAATCTGGCCTTGACCTCATGTTAAATATGCATGATTAATATAAGGCGTTGTTGTTTAAGCCCATATCTTGATAATCGAGATACTTCAGTGTATTTCTTTTCTAGTATCGTGAAGAATTAGCAATGGAAATGATGAGAAAACAATGGGTGAAGGAAGAGGAAGAAGTGCGAGAAAAGGAAGTAATTGAAATGGAGCGAAAGGCTCAGTATTATAGAGATTTGCAGAAGCAAGAAAAGGACGAAGAGGAGAAGCGTCATGAAGCATATCAAGATTTCCTTCGAGAAAAGATGTTAATTGATGAAATAGTACGACGTATCCATGAGGAAGATCAAAGGTAAGCAAGAAGCTTATTGCCGATAAGCTTAAGTTCAATTTTGTGATTTTTATCCACTCATAATTATAAAATGAAAAGCTGTAAAATTTTCCATAAATTGTGTTAAATTATAAGGGGAAAATTATGAATCTTGGTAAGTGTTAAACAATTGATGGGTCATAGTGACACAGCCGAACTTTCTAGGTCATCCTATACTTTTAATTGTAAACTAGCTGATCCCGCATAATCTTTGCGTGGTGAATTTTCAATTGATTTATAAAAAATGATGAAGTATGTAGAATAAGTTGATCTCAATAATTCACATTTAACTCTAAAAATGCATTTTCTTACACAGTAATTGATCGCGAACTTTTATGTTTTTCTTTTTATTCAAATACATGTCCTTTCTTTTTTATATAACAATCAATGTAATCCATTTATGTAGATTATCGATGAAGAGAAGATAACCATGTAATGTGTTTAAAAAAATAACGTGTGTCCCTATTCTCATTTAATTTTAAATTTATGCGTGAGCCTATTTGCATTAATAAACACTATGGATGTATAATATAATAGTTCTACTTACAAAGAGATAAGATTCCAGCATTCAAACGATGATAGGAAGATTCAACTGCTTTAATTGAATCGTTAGAAATGCTTCCCATATGCAGTTAACTGAATAATTATCCGTAAATATTTATGTTGCTATGTATAAATGTTGACATTGCTACAGCAATAATTTCGATGCTTAAACAAAGTGAGAAGCAAATAACGCTATTCTTTCACCTATTTAAAGGTTTAATTGGCATTAACTGAATTGGAGCAACAATTACGGTCGCCTTGGCAATGCCCGGAAAGAGTACGAAATATCCACAAAATTTCGAAAATAATTGCATATTTCTGAACGATTCGATGGTGTATAGTATAGAGTTTTAGCCGTCGAATAAAGCAAAAACGAAGAAAATCGGTCCATATTTATGTGTTTTAAAGAATGAAGGAAAAAAACCTTGCACTCTGAAAAATTTAAAATGAAAATATAATTGTCTCCTGGATTTGAACCCGGGACTTTATGAAAATGAGAATAGTTTCTAGGGGCCTTCCTAGCTTGTAGAAACAAAACGCAGTTTACCGCATATCTCTAAGACGAACGGCTTTTGAGATACAGGGTGGGACGGACAGACTGTTGGCTATTATAGATATAGATAGGAAGAATGTGGGTGGAGAAAGGTTTGGCAAGCCAAGGAAGGAAGTTGGTTTAGAATAGTTGATCATTTTGAGATAGTGGGAAAAGGGAAGTGGAAGAGACAGTCAATGTGCACTTTACAAGGATTTTTTTTTGTAACAATTGCAAAGGTAAAGTTACAGTTTGAAGACTCATAAGTCAGACATAGTTCTTTAACATCATAATGATAATCCATTGTTTCAAAACCTTAATCTACGATGATAAGATTTAAAATTAAAGGAGATATTATGGTTAATTTCCAAGAGATACTTCAGAAAGTGGTAAATGAGCATTATCATGTTAAAACCACTTATATTCTCTGGTACCAATCTTGAAACCTCTTCCAGTTTGCCTAACTGATAACTTGTATATTGGGTCTTGAGCATTTAGGATTAGAGTAATTGGGGCATAGAAACCAGACTTTTGGATAGGTTTAGAAATACATTTATTTTTCTTAGTTTATGGATGTTTTTCATCAAAGGCAGAATGGTATACAATCCATTGAATCACTTAATGAAATTTAAATTTATGAAAAGATAAAAAAGATAGCAAAATGCAGTCTGGTTCCATTGAAAGGAGGAAAATAGACTGAATTTGCTGAATAAACCACATATTTGTTTTGAAATCAGGAGAAAAAGTCTGCCATGGCTTGGAATTGAACCCAGATCTTCCACTTTCCAGTTGGTTGAAAAAATGTAGCAGGCTAATTCACTTGTTTCAGAATGCAGATGCTACATATTTGTTATCAACAACGTCCATTCTAAAAATTTGCCACTTTCTATAGTCTTTCATTTCTCCTTCCAAATTCCTTAACCTCATTGTCAGTCTGTGCCATCATTGCCTTGCTCTACTATGGCATTAAAAATCTCTGTTCCGTATGGTACAGTGAAGTTTGTTCAACATGCATCTGAATGAATGTCTTTTGAAGTTATATCTTATGGCCAAATTGCTTAACCCATTTAAATGCAAACATCCTTCTCCTTAAATCTGATTTAATCAATTTAAAAATTGATTTTTTAAAGTTATTACAAAGACAACTATTGGGCATTAAACTTTGAAATTTCTTATTTAGTAAAAAAAAGTGCATTCAAGTTGACTGGTAGTTTCTACAAAATAGTTTTGATATGATAAAGCTTAAAACACTGGAAAATGAAGAGGAACCGCATATTTTCCTGTAAATAAATGATGTCTCTACTTTTTGTTGCATTAACAATTTCTTTGTAACTGTCGTTGTCAGTACTAGAAGCATCACTTCCAGTACTACTGTCTTAAATATTTTCTAGTAACACTTTTACACTCTTTGCATTGGATATGTTTTTCATGGGAGGTCATGATGCTGCACTACACACCAAAATGTTTTTGCTCAGTAAAAACATTTCCAAACAGGGCATTTCTAATCATAGGAGGATAAAAACTAGAGATTCTCTCATTCTTCCTCTAATAAGTGATGCTAACATAGTCAATTCAAGCATTTGGGAAAAAAGCAGACCTATGAATTGTTCAGTGACGCTTGGCAATCGTAGCTCACCATCCGATTTTAAGGCCAAGAAAGATTGCACAAGCAGGGCTTTAAGCTTCCTATTTCTCTGTATGTATTATCGTTTGCTGAGTTTAAGCAGTATCTCATTCATTCTTTTATTTTTACCATAAACAAAAAATATAAATTTCTCATTAATTGTACATAAGTTGTTTCTTTTAGCTATTATTCACTGATGCTTTGATTTCTTTATTGGGTATTGGATGTGCTTTACAATGATATTCATGAACTCATTTCAGAGATTTAGAAGAAATAATGATTAAGATGAAGAAAACCAAGTATGAATTGGACGAATTCCGCCAATCTCAAGAAATGTGGAAAGAGAAAGAATGTCTTGCTATGGAAGAGGAAAACAGGTAATGATTATGTCCATTGAGTGCATTAAAAAAATCTTATTTGCCCAGCACATGACTTTCTCCACAGAGTAATGAATATTTTCTCCATACAGAGCAATGAATATTTTCTCCATACAGAGCAATGATTATGATTGAAATAGTACTCACAAGTTGCTCTTGATATCATTGTCCTTGAGTAATTGTTGGCAATTATGATACATGCATGAATAATTTTTAAACACTTTGAACAATTTTAACAATGAAAAAACTACATAAACAAAGCTTTAATTTGTTGCTATGGATAAGAAAATATCGATATATGATTAAAATAGTTGCTGGCAGTGCTAGGATCACTCTCAATATTTACAAGAAAATTTGTTTACAAAATATACTACTACAGGTCTCCCTCACTTGGAAGGAGTTTGCTTTAAACGATTTCAAAGTTAAATGAATTGATTTTTAAAACCAAAACTGATATAAATGGTACACTTCAGAGTTAAACAATTTGTCTCATGCAAATAAAGTGCCTATTTGGAAATTAACGCTGAGTGCATACACATTATTTACCGAGTACAGTAAACTCCCTATATACGAACATTCAGTCTTATGAACATGAATTTCTACACCATAAACTTGACTTACAACCTCTAAAATTGATTGTACAAACTTAGTTTAGTCAACTCCAATTACTACCATAATTTAAAAACGTACAATAAAGTAACATTTATTTCTGTCATACCTAAATAAATTGTTACTGGACCCTTTCAAGGGCGTTTAAAGATTTTTTCATTTCTTTCTGTCTGCAATGTATTACATGTGCAGCTATAGAATTTCAACTGGGAGAAGGACGTTGAGTCTCTCTCCCCTCAGCATCCCCAATACCTTCTTGTTGCAAAGTGCTGTTATTGTTAGACAATGTGCCAAGCCACCCTCAGAATCTAACACCTTTCTGAGCATGTAAGAGTTGGGCTTTTACCAAAAAATATCACGTCACCGGTTCAACCAATTGGTCAAGGAATAACTGGCAATTTCAAAGCATTTTACTTATGGTGCACATTCGCTCAGGTAATATGTGAGAGGAATGTTTTGGACAAACTCAGTATCCGCGACTGTTGGCATGGTTTTAATATCATGAACGCTATCACTCATATTGGATATTTGTGGAATGAAGTCAAGAGCACCACTACGAATGCTGTTTGGAAGTTCATAGAGTGCTTGGGTAAACGTTGTTAACTGCCATCTGTTTAACTATCTGAGTTCTTTCGTGATGTTGGAATTGACAAAGGAATGTTCTTTCCATGCTTCACAGTCTGTTAAACACTCCTTTGTCCAATTCCAACATCAAGAAAGAACTTCAGATAATTAAACAAATGGCAGTTAACAACGGCTACCCAAGCAGATTGACAGATTATATGAGAGAAAGCTATCCTAACTAGCCATAAAACAGATATATGGCACATCCCCTGTTGATGAATTGAAACCACAGTGGCGAAGACTGTTATTTCTTAGAAATGTATCTATCAAAATTAATAGTTTAATTCCAAAAAATAAATTTAGAGCGGGTTTTCACAATAAATTAAATTTAAATAACCTTTATGCTATACTAAAGACAAGATTGAGAATTATAAATTACATTGTGGAGATTTACAGTTGTTTATTTAGGTCAGGTGGGATAGAAATTCGAAGAAAGAATCAAAGAACAACATTGTTGCTTCTTAAATAATAACACCTCTCTTTTTGCCAAACATCTAATTGAACATGGACACGACAGTGACTTTATTCCTAAAATCCTACATTATGAAAGAAAGGGACCCAGGATTAATATTGTGAAGCAATTAGAAATTATACAGAATGTAGCATCAAATAACTGTGAAGTGGCAAATGATATTTTGTATCCTTTTCATTCACCACTTCTTGACCTTCCATTAATCTAATTATTCTGCCCAATTATCTCCATTGTTTTTCAATACCTTCTCACTCGCCCACTGGACTTCACTTAGCTCAACAGTTTTCTTTCTTCCCCCCTCCCCCTTCCCATGAACATACCGTATCTGCCCGAATAGAAGCCGACCCTGGATTTAAGCCGACCCCCCAAAATTTCCACAATTTTTTGGCAAAAATGTAAATTTCGTAGATTTTATGCTGAAGTGTGCCGTGCATTGGTTCTATGACAACTCATCGCAGTCAGTTCGTCGCGTGTCAATTCGTCGCAGGACAAACTCGTTGCCCATTGCTGTGTGTCGTGTGACGAGTTGTCTTGCAATGAATTGATGCGCGACGAATTGACTGCGACGAGTTGATGGTATACCGCCAGGCATTCATGCACGGCTTAGAATAAATTATTCGAGATCGAAGAAATGAGTGGGAAATGGTTTAGTTGTTGACATTTTGAAATATTACTCCAATTAATAATTTTGCGTTGTTGAATAATGTTCCACATTCAGAGACAATAATTTCATTCATCTTTATTTTCACAAAAGGTCAAATATAGTAATAGCTATCTCGCCAAGATAATTTTTCATCCAAGTATATTTCCAATGAAATTAGCATTTACATTGCCTTAAGAAATTACATTTTTATAAATATACACGTTCCATGTAAAGTTTTACCGAAATTCAAACAGTTGAGCATACAAATCCGTCAACGCATTTTGCATAATCGTCTGCATAGTCAATCTCCGCAAATAATGTGACCAGTCAAATAATGTGAAAAACCCAGCCTTAAACGGTAACAAAGCGCAGGTAGTGCTAAATTCAATATTCTAGCCTTTATAATTTATTCATTAATATTCATCGTAGGTTAAATATTTACTTTACAAAATATATAGTACAGACAGACCTCGTCTTTTGTGGGGGTTACATTCCTGAAAACACCGCGAAAGACGAAATCGCGAAAGAGAAGTAATTAAGGCAATGGGAAATACAGGGTTTGGTTCCCATCCCAGCAAAAACGGATCATTTGTCCTCTGTATTGGTGAGGGCAGAAAAATAGAGAAAGAGATGGAAAAATTAACTTCAATGAAAGTGAGACTTAAACAAATTAAAAGAAGACGAAAAAAGTATCAGAAAATAGTCTTATTTAAGTTCCGTAGTAGAATCAAGAAAAAAAATGAACGGAGGTTGCCTAACATGCAGGGGCCAATTCCCCAAATACGGCAGACTGCGTCTTTCTTGGGGGTTACATTCCTGAAAAACTCCGCGAAACTCCACCAATAATAAATGATGCGCAAAACGCAAAGCTTAAGCGTTTGATCTATGTCAAACCTGAGCAAATAACCCAATGATCCTGAATTGGAAGGGTCAAGAGTTGAGTCTTTCCCCTCGGGACTTCCCTGTCGTATTATGTAACTTTTCACGTGCGAAGGGACACAAAAGTGTCTGAGGATTGCATCTGAAAAATATTTAAAAGTATATGTAAGGCACGTATACATGTCTTATATATATACTTTAAAAAATAGATACACGTATTTATTTTTTAAAATTACGTAAATACTTTTACATATCAGAATAACATAACAATATTTTTCAGATCTGACTGTGAGAGAAAATGTGAGGAAAACGTGATTCATTCCATATATAGTAAATTTCGCGCAGCCTTTTCCGTGATTTTTTCAGCGAAAGAGCGAAACATAAGACCGTGAAAGACAAAACTGGTTGCAAATGCAGAACCTCGAAAGATTGAAATGCGAAAGACGAGGTCTGCATGTACTATCATTTGAACGCGACGGCATTGAGATACGTGCTGCCATCTATGGGCGACTGCGAGATTTAACCATAACCCAAATTTTCCTCGGACTCGTATTTAAGCCGAGGGGTGATTTTTTCATGATAGATTTTGACAAAAAACATCGGCTTGTATGCGGGCAGATACTATACTTTTCCTCCGATGATCGCTTACTCTGCCATCCCTTTAACTACCCTCCCCCAAATCACCCACTCATTGTATCTATAACTATAAATTGCTACTGGCTATGTGGTTACTGCACCTGATGATGTTGCACAGCAATGAATCCTAAGTCGCTTAAAATAAATGTTTATGTGGAATTACCAAGTAAGTCTTTTTTATTTTGACAATATGAAGGAATTCCATCAAGTTATGCCTGAAACAGTTAACGATAAGAATTTTGTCAGCACCTTGCACCCTCTGGATTTGATCTTATGTAAAGGTTTTAGGACTTTGTGTCGGATTACAGGCAGTGGTGAGCTGCCAAAATTTTAACAACCAGTCCTCTCACAATATGAGAGCTATCATAAATTTTAACAACTGGTTCTCTCATGTGTAAACTATTTTCTTTTTGAAAGACAACAAGAAATCTATGCAAGGACTAATGAAGGCTGGTTTCCATTACAAAATAAAGTAGTTGTTAACATAAAGTAATATCACATCGTTCAAAGAATTTAGTAAAAAACTTAATTGAAGGAACCTTATTAGATGAGCAAAATACACAACATTAAATTAAAATCTTATTCAAATTGATGATAAGCGGTTTTTATTCCATGTAGCTTTCTTTTTGCTTCATTATTGCATGCCATAAAGTATTGTATTATTCATGAAATCAGTTCAGAAATCAATTGCATAAGCGTTGCCGAGTGGAAAAAGTCATATGTGCACTAGACTACGTGGGTCACTCTGAAAGCAATTAGGAATAAAATTTATATTAAATTTTCTCCAAGTACTCTTTACCATAATGTATACAACTTTGCATTCCTTTAAATCACAATGCTAAATGCCAATCTTCTCAAGGGATGCCATTTAACGCTGCCATGTACCCATTTATAGCACCTGGCATTTTAAAATATTATCCACAGATGATTTCTTTGGCTTTTTGGAGAAGAAAGAAGTCACCTGGCACAAGGTCTGGACTATAGATTCGATGTTCTAGCAATTAGACATGTGACATTCCCACAGATGTGGCAGTTCATGTAGCCTTGTGAGCTGAAACATTGTCATGGTGCAGCAAGATGTCTCACAAACTGGACTTTGGATGCTTTTCTTGTAACTTTTTCAAAGATTTCTGGGAGACAGACAGAGCTGTACCAATCAGCCATAACTGCTTTTCTGTTTTCAAGACAAACTGTTGCGATGTGGCCGCTTGCAGAAAAAAGTGTAAATCATTTTCTTGCCAACGCTTGGCACTTGTTTAACTGTCAATGGAGCATGCTCTCCTGGAAAGATCCAAACTGTCAACTGCCGTATTGTTTCTGGATCAAATTACTATATCCAACCTTCATCCTCGATTATGATGTCAAAAACTTTTTGAGCTGCCTCCATCAATTTTTTTATTCATTTTATAGCACCATTTCATTCTACACTCCTTTTGTTCACTCAGAAGCAATTGAGGTACCCAGCGACTTGATATTTTCTTTAGATGTAATTATTTATGCAAAATTGTTGAAACCGCTGCCGATCGTATCCCTAAGGTGGCCTCGATTATTCCATACTTTCAATGTGAGTCTTTTCTTAACAGATGTTCCACATGTGACACATCTTCTTCCATCACAGCAGTAGCAGGACATCCTGAGTGAGTTTCATCCTTTAATTGTCCTCTACAAAATTTTGCAAACAAACGAAACACCATGTCCTGGGAAGGAGAAGCATCCATGAATATAGATCTTAGCTTTTCAAAGTACTGTGGCACACTTAACCCATTAGCGCCTAGCGATGCCAAACGGCACCCGAGTGTATATGTTTTTAAATTTTCGCACCACGCCTCGACCGAATAACAAAACAACTTCAAATTTGGCCAGTAATCATCATATGACTTGGTAGAGTGATGTGTTATAACCCGTCTACCCTCTCTCACTCATTCACCAAGTTTCTAAGCGATAGCGTAGACGGCTTTTTTGTCCGGCAGCAATGGGCGTTCGTCTAAGGTAAGTTCTTGGTTTATGTGATACTTTTTACTTATTCTCTTGATATTTTTATGCATGTTGTTTACTGATAGTATGTTAATTGTGTATCCTGAATAATTTTCTGATATCGCCACACTAAATAGCGATTAATACGTGTTGAAGTGAGCGGGTGCTGTTCAACACCGCTAAGCGCTTCCCGTACTATGTGACTCTTTTGTGTGTTTCGTTGCATTCAGCGCTTATTGAGTGTTTATTTTGGTGTAACATTTTCATTTTAGGTAAATATTAACACTTTTACTAATTGATTTTTAATGAGTCTTAAGGGCACACATTAAGATAAATGCATTCAACAGTTTTAATTTTATTTTTGCGTTTAGACGGAACTTGACGGTTCACGAAGTTCTATTACTTCTTTAGGAAGATGACATTGAGAAAAGTGTTGATTATATCTTTATGGAGCCACCAGAAGCTGCTATACATTCAGATGAGGACTCCGCCGACGAAGACGAAGGGGGTACCGTCAATAATCTCAGCGGCCATCAACTCAGAGCTCGCGCTGAGGCCATTCTATCAGACAAATGTCACATTTGTGGGGACTTCTGGATGACTCAGATATTGATGAAATAGTCTCTGATGATCTGGATTCTAAAATTGACAGCGATAAGGACCTTGATCAGAAAGACTATTCTCCTCCCCGTGCTAAGAAGGGCAGGAAGGCATCTAAAAAACTTATGAATAAACCGAAATATTCATCTCAGAAAAGAAGAAAATGGATAGATGAGGATTTATTCACTAACAAGGGGAGTGTCAGGTTAACGGGAAAGGGATATGTCTGAAAATTTGCGAGCTGGTAGAGCTAGACTTGGGAATCATGATTGACCCCCCTTTTGGGCATAGATGGTCAATAGTTTAAACAATAAATGGATTTATTTAGACACCGTTTAAGTACCTTGTTAATTTCGCTTGTTAGCTAAGCACGTTTGGCCGTGAGGCAAATTGTAAAATCAAAATACAAACATTTCACTTAAAATATCAATAATAGACAACAAAAATCATTAGTGTGTAAATAATGTACTGCAGTACAAATGCCATTAAATGAATGTTAAACCTAAAAGCACCAACAATGAGAGGCTACGGAGTGTAACTCTCAGATTTCATTCATTCAGTGGAAAGTTTAGGTCAAAAAAGATACCATTTCGGAATTAGGGGCCAACACCTTTTAGTTTAAGAGAAATAATTAATTAAAAAGTACAAAAATTGGCCAATCTTAATAAATACTAGAAACTTCGCTCCTGCATTCGTAAGCAACCGTAGCCTAGGGGATAACGAGTAGGGCTTTCAATGAATGGTCTCGGGGTTCGAGACCGGCGTTGTCCAACTTTTTTCTCGTGTAAAATTTCATTTTTCGTGCTTGTTTTTCTCTAATTTTTTGGAAAATACTTATTCACCGTAGTTTTTATTTTTTCACGCAGGATAATTGTTTTTAATCACTAGACCACTATTTCCCCCCATTTTTCATAAAATATTTATACACCGCTATTTGCGTATTTTATTCCCAACTTACACCCTCAAGAAAATTAGCTGCATTTGTCCATCACTACATTGACACTCTCCGTAGACATTGGCGTATTCTTTAAGCTGTGATATTCTGCCGTAATTGCACTTCCATCCATTACATCTAGTTTGCGTTTCCCGCGCATTCCTTTGGATGGTAATCGTCGAAAAAAACGATAATATAAATATTCATGGCAATAGGGGCAGCATATAAATAGCTGTGAGTGGCGTGAATTACTTCTTAATGGAAATGTAGTTCTGTTCACAGATAAAATTAAAATAAATCGCTGCAACTGTGGCAAGCTTTCATTTATATGTTGCTCCTGGTGCCATGAATATTTATTTTTTCCTTGTTTCTTCGGCGATTATCATCCAAAGGAATGCGCTGGAAATTCATACTAATTTTGAAAGGTAGAGGGTGTCAACCCAGCGACGAGCAGATGCAGAGCAAGGAGCTCGCAGAAATTATTCTTCGCGATCATACCTTCCGAGCTATATGCCTGTACCAATAATAACTGATAAGATGGGATATTTTATTATTATCTGCAAATATATTCTTTATCTTGAGCTCTCGCAATAATCTTCTTCACGCAGGAAAAATGATTAAAACTTAACGATAATAAATTCACGGGATTTTTGTGGGTGTAAGTTGGGAATAAAATACGCAAATAGCGGTGTATAAATATTTTATGAAATAGTGGTCTAGTGATTAAAAACAATTATCCTGCGTGAAAAAATAAAAACTACGGTGAATAAGTATTTTCTGAAAAATTGGAGAAAAATTAGCACGAAAAATGAAATTTTACACGAGAAAAAAAGTTGAACAACGCTGGTCTCAAACCCCGAGACCACTCATCGAAAGCCCTACTCGTTGTCCCCTAGTCTACGGTCGCTTATGAACGAAAGAGCGAATTTTCTAGGATTTATTAAGATTGGCCAATTTTTGTACGTTTTAATTAATTATTTCTCTTAAACTAAAAGGCGTTGGCCCCTAATTCCGAAATGGTATTTTTTTTTTGACCTAAACTTTCCACCGGTAGAAGATGAATCAAATCTGAGAGTTACACTCCATAGCCTCTCCTTGTAAGACAATATATATGTAATAATATAAAATGTTCATTAACTTGACTTGTCATTAAAATTTTAACTGAAATTAATGTCTCTCTTCTTTGGGTAAAGAGCAAATTTTTGACACCACTCTCTTCATTATTCCTGTGGATGTTTTTAAAGTTGCCACTCGTGTTAAACCGTCTTGCCCTGGGTGTGTCTCCAGGATGTGGGCCAGTCTCCATTTTTGAGGTGGTAGGTTGTCCTCCCTTAACAGCACCAGGTTGCACATTTGTTGTCTTCTCTGTACACTTGGCCCGCGGCTGCAGACTAGACAGGTACTCTTTGGACCATCATGCCCAAAAATGCTGCTGCATCCGTTGAATGTGCTGCCATCTGGATAATCTATTCAAGGATAGGTTTCTAACATCTGAATAAAATAAAGAACTCACGAGACACGGTGAAGACAGGATGAATAAAATTGGAAAAATACCTCCAAATCACCGTAAAGGTGGTACTTAGGTGCCAAGGCACACAAGACTCGCAGGGTAACTCAGGACATGCGTTTCGACAGCAACGCTGTCATCTTCAAAATCTCATTAAAAACCCTAAAGACAGCATACCTCCCCATAAGAAATCAGGCATATACCAAATCAAATGTGAAAAGTGTGACAAAATTTATATTGGACAAACGAAAAGGAAATTAGAAACACGTTTCAAAGAACATTTACAACGGACCTTTCAGGTTTGTTACCCCGTGATTGGATTCTAACTTTATGTATTAAGAGTACATGGTGAATAAATACAATTTGTGAAATTTGGCTTGCCCTTGTTACCTGTGAGCCGAGTTATTTGCAATCAAACTTTGTATGATTTACCACCCGGGCCTCTCGGTGCTCCGCAACCCGCAGCATTCGCCAGAGAGTCAGCACGAAGGAGACGGGGTGCACGGTGGTGAGAGAAGAAGGGAGCAGGGCCACGCCTAGGGTGTTTCGTGCCCGGGTGCAAGATATCTCTGTGGTGCTCCTCCTACTAGCGAAATTTCATGGTATGATCAAATACGACTTTTTTTCTTCGATAGAGAGTGGAGACTAGCTGATGTATTTCTGTTGATGTATCCCATAACTAAATGATTGAAAAAATTAGTTGCATAGTTATCAATATAAACATATCATTTAATAACTACTTGAGGGAAAATTATAGAACTCACCGCACATATGATTATAATTCAATACTCTATCCTGTTACCTTAATGATCAATCAAAAATTCCTATATTTTTGTCCATTAACAAGCCATTATTATGACAATAAGAAAACAAAACTTCAATTATTTATGCATTGCTACATCAAAGTCCCGACTTCGTATTTTCATTTTAAGATATTTTAAAACCCTATGAAGAAGTAGATGTCAATAATTCTCATTATAGGGAGAAATTGTTTTGGTATTTGAATTTGGTACTATGTATTTAGAAATGAATATGAACGTTAACATAGATGGGAGATCGTGAAGGAGTAAGGAAAGCTAGTTTTCAGAAAAGCTATACCAAAGCGATTTAAAACTGATTTGGGATTTCCACGACTCGGTAAGTGGGAGAAAAAGGATAGGCACCTGGTATTCTTCCAGGGATGGGATTTGTGGTAAAGGTCGATGGTACTTTAAGAAAGGATTGCTGTCTCAGCTGGAGCTCCTCGCTAGGGTCGTGATAGCAATTAGCAGAGTAGCGCCCCCACCTCTTGGCGTCTCCTATGGTGAACCCATTTTCGTTCGCCACTGATATGTGTTCTGGCGACCCTGAGTCATGCGACCGCGTACCGCAAGGGATCGGAAAAATTTTGCATGGAAGATTTTGTGTCATTTTAGTATCTCCAACTTTCCCTTTTCACTCGGACAAAGGATGAAACATTCCCAAGTCCAATTCCAATAATATATAGATACAGATACCTTGATGGGAAGTCGTCCTGTCAAGTTGGCACCCGGGTGCATTGCACCCACTGCACCCTGGGTAGGCATGCCCCTGGAAGGGAGAAGGTGGTCCGAATATAAGACAAGGGATAGAGACCACTCTTCTTTGGGTCAACGGTTTGTTCGGTCGCTCACACTTATGTTCACCACTCTCAACTCTTGTTTGCCACTTTTGGTCCTTGTTATCATTATATTTTTGTTGCTGTTGCTCCTGTTATTGTATTTCTGTTATTTTTATTATCATTATTGTTATCGTTGTTATTGCCTTCTTGTTGGATACGTGCATTTACTTTGTTCCGTTTCCACAATTTTATCGTTATGGCGATAAATCCTCGCAACGTTATCAAATTACTGGAAAGGGAATTTGCTTCATGGCCCGTCGCATCAACACCGACCGATGCCGAGACTGAATTGGCAGAAAGGATATC
The DNA here is from genome assembly GCA_036926305.1 of Uropetala carovei. Taxonomy (NCBI): domain Eukaryota; kingdom Metazoa; phylum Arthropoda; class Insecta; order Odonata; family Petaluridae; genus Uropetala; species Uropetala carovei. Next base: position 1,481,280 of record JAXCHB010000191.1, read on the forward strand.
ATGTACGTATCTAAAAAGTGGTTGTTTCTTCAATTGATCATCTTTAATGTGTTTTAATGTATTTTTAATTAAAAAATGATCTGTTTTCCATTTCAGTGACCTTGAAGTCATGTGTGGAAGGGAATGATTATGCATATGAAGTTGAAGAGGATTTGATTTTCCATGACGACAATGGAAGGGGTGAAGGAGAGAAAGTTGAGGATGATGAAGATGACAGCAACGGTTCTAACAGAGACGAAGAAGATATTTCCCCTACTTCTCCTTCTTCACCTTCTTCTTCCACATCCTACGAGCAGTCGCCAATGAAAAAACCTAAACGAGAACCACCGATGTCACAAAAGGAAATGGCTGTCGATTTCTGGAGGTCCGGAAGGAAAGGACCGTTGAAACTGGAAACAGTTCGACACAACTTCCGATTCATAAGAAGCAGAATGCAGCTACATCGTTATGAAAGACAAATAATTGAAGCTGGATCTATGAAGGAGAAGTTTAAATCTATTAGAGCAGGCCTTCTTTCACGATTCAAGACAGCGAAAGAGGATCATCTCATCGTTCACGACGAAGACTTGCGTAGGTGGGCGCTAGATGAAAATGAAAGACTAAAACCATCTATAGCTAACTTTAAGGCATCAGCTGCTTGGTTATGTAGGTGAATGAAAGCAAACAGAATTGTTTCTCGAAAGGTGACAAAAGTGATTTCGAAAAAATTTTCCTTGGAGCAAAAAGCGGATATCGAAAAGGCCCAAAAATTTGTAGAGGAAATAAAAAGTGTGATAGAAAAAAGTGCATCCCAGGTATTGAATACAGATCAGAGTGGTTTTAAAAAGGAAATCCATTCCGGCTGCACTTTGGAATTCTGCAGGAAGAAAACCGTGGAAGCGGTCGCCCAATCGTTACATGTTACAACGCATTCATACACAATTCAGCCTACAATAACCATTGAAGGTGAGCTACTCTCCCCTCTTTTTATCTGCCTACAGGAAAAAGATGGCAAATTTCCAGAAACAGTGAATTTGTTTAAAGCTCAAAACATTTATAGTGTCGCATCAACTTCCGGTTTGTTGACAAAATATCTTCTAGTGGAGGAATTTTTCAAAAATGTTTTTTTTCCTAATGTGAAAAATAATTGCATACTTTTAGTAGACTCCTGGGGACCTAACAAGGATGATGAAGCAATTACAGGTGTGAAACCCGATAATAAAACAATGGACATAAAGCTAATTCCCCCAAAGACCAGGGCCGGCCTTAGGCCAATTGTACCTATTGGACCCAATCGGGCCCTGCAATGGTGTAGGGGCTCCAAACTATCTATTGGTGATGATTCTTTTTAGATTTATCCATAGTCCCATCCATACCCAAGTGGTCTCATAAGAGGCCATCTGATGCTCTCAGAATGCAGGAAATGCGTTGGCGGCCTGGGATCCACCCTGGATCCCCACCCCCTGGCTCAGCCTTTTAGGTCTCGTTGCTTCGGTCCTTTGGACCTCACTTGCTGTGCCCCTCCCAAATCTTTTTTTCAAACTATGCCTTTTAGATATAGGGGCCCCGCCAAAAGTTTTTTAATTGGGCCCCACAATTTCTAAGGCCGGCACTGCCAAAGTCAACCGGATTTATACAACCATTAGATGTGTACTTTTTCAGAATGTGGAAGGATTTTGTAAGAAAAGTTTCAGATCGAGTACTTTTGGATATGTTGGATTTTGATCTTTTTCAAAGAAATAATATTTTTAAAATACAATCCCTCACGCTTTACCAGTTTTCTGCTCCAAAATTTAAAAATTTTATTCAGTATGCATGGTTCAAGGATCGTTATATTGATCAGAGACCCGAATCACACCTAACTCCCGTGCAATATTGTATTAATATTGAAATTTACAAAGAGGACTGTTAAAATGTGGAAGAAGAAAGCGCGGAAAGATGTGGTGATTCAACTTTTATAAGGTGCACATATTGTGATCTGCGTCTCTGTTTTTTGCATTTTTTCATAAATTACCATGCTTGTGTTTGAAATGGTTATTTATAATAAAATTGACTATTAACTATTTTGTTTTGCTTTATTTTTATCAATCTCTTGATTTTATGCATGCTAAATAAAAGACCTTTTTAACAGGTGATTATCTTTCATTGAATATGGTTTGTTTTATTTTTATTATCAATACGTAAGGGTTTATAAAGATAGCAATTCGGAAAAGCATACGTGGATATTATCGGTCCGAAGCGGTCTCTCTTCTCCCACCACTGTGTGTCCGTCTCCTTCGTGTTGACTTCCTGGTGAACGTTGCAGGTTGAGGAGCACCGACAGGCCCGGGTGGTAAATCTTACAAACTTTGATTGCAAATAACTCGACTCACAGGTCACGAGGGCAAGCCAAATTTCACAAATTGTATATATTTATCATGTACTCTTAATACATAAAGTTAGAATCCAATCACGCGGTAACAAACCTGAAAGGACCCTTGTTAGCCCATTACAGAAACAACAGAATAGACAAGTCCAGTGTGGCATCTCATATTAACACCTGCCATCATCCTATCACAACCGAAAATTTAAAACTTGTAAAAACGGTCACCAACGAAAACAAACTGGATGCCTATGAAAGCCTTTACATACACCATAACCAAAACAAGATAATGAATAACGACTCTGACCCTATCCCCCACTCCTCTTTATTTCAGTTAACGATCGATACACCTTTCCCTTTCCACTTCCCTATTTCTTTAACGGTCAACAATAGTATAAATACTTCGCCTAACCTTACACACCTTGACATTGCTGAAGATGACAGCATTGCTGTTGAAACGCGCGTCCTGAGTGATCCTGCGAGTCTTCTGTGCCTTGGCACGTAAGTACCGCCTTTATGGTGATTTGGAGGTATTTTTCCAATTTTATTCATTCTAACATCTGGTTTAGTAAGAGCATAGAGTGAATCTCCAATAAGGAAATGGCCAGGTATTAAGGCAATAAGGTCATTGGGATCAGATGACATGGGTGTAGGAGGTCGGGAATTTAGGCATGCTTCTATCAAGGTCAAGAATGTATATATCTCCTCATATGATAAGGATGCATTTCTTACAACTCGCCTAAGGTGATACTTGAGAGACTTAACAGCTGCCTCCCACAAACCTCCATAGTGCGGTGACCTGGGTGGAATGAAATTCCACATTATGCAATCATTTATAAGAAATTGTTGCACCATTCCTCGATGTGTTTCTGACCAGAAAAAATGTACGAGTTCTCTTAATTCTCTTTGCACCCCTACAAAATTTGTCGCATTATCAGAGTACAAATGTGAGCATTTGCCTCTGCGAGCCATGAAGCGCTTCAATGCTCCTATGAACGCTTCTTTTGTTAAATTTCCTACCAATTCCAAGTGCGCAGCCTTTGTGGTGAAACAGACAAAAACAGCGACATAGGCCTTCACCATTCTGTTCTCAGGATGATGACTTGTCCTGATATAGATTGGTCCACAATAATCAATTCCACTGTGAAGAAATGGACAAGTTGGTTGTAGTTGTTGACTTGGCAGGCCTCCCATTAACCAAACAAATAGATGGACAGATTTACGAGCCAAATTTCTTCCATTAAGTGGCCAATATCTTTGTCTTAATGATGCTAAAAGCAATTGTGGTCCTGCATGGAGTTGTCTAATGTGTTCGTTCCTTGCTATTAATTTAGACAAATCATGGTTGGGTGGGAGAACTATGGGGTGTTTCTGGTCATAGCTGGCAGTTGAAGCACCGATTCTCTCACCCACCCTGATTATTTGGTCTTTATCTGTAAATGGATTTATCGTTCTCAACCTTGAACCCCTTCTAACCTGCTGTTCTTGTAGCAGATCATGTAGCTCGTTGCTAAAGACTTCAATCTGAGCTCCTCTGATCAACACTGTAAATGCCCGTTGTAGTTCCTTCACTGTAAGTGGACCTATTTGTCGTCCATTTGATGGTTTCCATGTATTGAATGCAAACCTGAGACAATAAGCAACTACTCTTTGTAATTTTCCTAGCGAAGAATATTTGTCAAATAGCTTGTCCTCAGCCAGCCACAGTGGCCCATGCCACCATAAATGCTCTGTGAGTAGTTGTTGTGGAGATAGCCCTCTTGAAACATGATCTGCAGGATTGTCATGACTCTTGACATGTTTCCATGTGCAATCTGTGGTCAATTCATGAATCTCAGCTACTCTGTTTGCTACAAATGTTTTCCATTGTGTTGTGGACGATTTCAGCCACACCAAAACGACTGTGGAATCTGACCACAAGGTGATTCTGCCTCCAAATCTGAGAGCTAATTTGAGCTTACAAATAAGGTTTGATAGTAAGGCAGCGGCACAAAGTTCGAGGCGAAGAAGAGTAGTTTTCTTTATTGGTGCGACCCGGGATTTCGAACAAAGTTGCCATGTGTTGCTTTGTCCATGTCTACTCCAGCTTCTAAAATAGATGCACGCTCCGTAGCCTACCTCTGATGCATCACAGAAACCATGAATTTCTATTTCTTGATACCCTTGTGTTGTGACCATCCGAGGAATGGGAAAATGTTCCAAAACCTTAAGCTTTTTCATGAATGACACATATGCTACTCCCCTTTCATCATTATTGCTCAGTCGCCTTTCTAGTTGCAGAAACCTTTGGACTGTGATTTCCCTTGACTGTGCTATATTCTCTCTTAATGGAAGTCTAACTGTACATCTCCCACTCACTCATTTGAAGTTACTAGTGAAGTGCTGTTCACAAGCTAACTGCTCAGCAGAGAGGCCAGAGGTTTTAGAGCAATCCTCCAACTTCCAAAATCTCTGCAACTGTTCATCAAGTCTATCTGCGATATTTATGTGACACAGCATCGATGTGGTGCCTGGTGAGAGATTTACTGGTCTGGATACAATCCATCCAAGGGTGGTCTTCTGTAGGATGGGTAATTGTGGCACAGGTCTAATTTGTCCTACGCATATTAATTGAAAGAATATCTCAGCACCTATTAGGAGGTCGATTCTCTGTGGAATGTTAAATTTAGGGTAGGGTATTTGTATGCCGGGATGTAGTAGCCATTTTGACAAGTCAGTTGAGACTTTAGGCAACATCTGAATTATTCTGGGAAGCACTAAGAACTCTAATGTTGACTTGAACATGTTGTGCCTGGACTGAAGTGTTGCATGGATGCTTTGAGGAGACCTTGTTGCTGCCTCCACAATGCCACTAACAGTAGATAAGCTGCAACTCTTCTTCAACCTAAGAGATTGTGCCATTCCTTCGGTCATGAAATTGGAATGTGAACCTGAATCTAGTAGTGCTCGACAAAGATGTGGTTTCCCGTAGGCATCATACGCGTTAACTAGTGCTGTGGATAGCATAATGTTACTCGGACTATGTCTTCCTTGCACTACATAGGAAGAGAACTTTTGCTCCGACCGTTCTACCAATGGAATGACTGGTGCTGCCTTCACCTTCAAACTGATTTGTTCCTGATTCTTTACTGGTGACATGTCCTCCTTCTCTTGAGACGCCTGCTGTTGTGACTGTGGATTATGCAGCAATGTGTTGTGTTTATGACCGCATAATTTACATGAGCTTGAGGAGCACTGCTTGACTTGATGCCCTGACCTAAGACAATTTATTCACAATCCAAGACGCTTAACTTCCCGTAATCTATCTTGTGCAGTTTTTGCACGGAACACGTCACACTGGTACAAATGATGCGATTTGTCGCATACCTTGCATTTGATCAATGTTGATGTTGCATGGGCTACTAATGGTTGTGATGACCAATGTGACGTCACACTCCTGATGTTCTGAGGGGCCCCTAGATTGATTTTGACGTGGTTTTTGATCCACGGCTTCGAGCACTTGACATGGATTTATTGAAAACGCAAATAGTTCTGCTAGTGTCGGCAACTGATTTGTTGGAATTGAAGATTCCCATTCCTTATGCATAGCACTATCTAATTTAGTTGTGATAATGTGAATCACTACTGCATCCCAACTATTTGTGGGCTGACCTAGCGCCATAAGACATCTCATATGCTTTATAGTGCTATCTGTTAGTTGCCTGAGAAAACTTGCTGATTCCCTTTCAAGTCGCAGCAGTTCGAATAAGGCCCTTACATGTTTTCCCACAATATACAGGCAACTCCCGAGTCTCGATTGTTCGAGTTTCGATTAATTCGAGATTTTTATCCCGCCGATCGATAATATACGTGGAATAAACTTCGCGTAGTAATTGGTTCCGACCAACCACGCGAGGTTTAGTTTTGGTGTAGACGTAGTTATATCTGCTCTAATTGTTTGAATTTGTGCTGATTTCACTCTTTTTTCTGTTAATCTTTTATTTAAATTTATTTATTTTATTGATTTATTTATAAATTTATCACTTGACATGGCATCTAAAAGGAAATGTAATAGTGATAATGTAAGGGAATCAAATAAAAGAGGGCATAAGATTCATAGTTATGAATTGAAATTAGAAATTTTAAAGCGTGTTGTGAATGGTGAAAGCCAAACTGAAATCGCACGATCATTGGGACTGTTAGCACTTATGTGAAACAGAAGGAGAAAATTCTAGAAGATTGATAAATTCACGTAATTTGATAGCAACAATAACAGTCCTAGGCGCGGTGTTGTCATTTCTAAAATGGAAAAACTTTTAAAACTTTGGGTAGATGATCAGTGTCAGAAACATTCCTATTAGTGAGACCATAATTAGAGCAAAGGCTAAGGATCTCTATGATGATTTGAAGGAAAGGATGGATGAAATTTCTGTTGATGCACCTCCATTTAGTGCAAGTCATGGCTGGTTTGACAGATTTAAGAGAAGGGCAGGTTTGCATAACCTTCAATTAACTGGCGAGACTGCAAGTGCAAATACTGATGCTGCCTCAAGTTATCTTGATGAATTGTGTGCATTGATTGAAGAGGGCAGCTATTGTTCTCGTCGTGTTTTTAATTGTGATGGAACAGGATTATTTTGGAAGAAGATGCCAGCCAAGACGTACCTTGCCAAGGAAGAAAAATCCACCTCTGGATTTAAGCCAGCAAAGGATAGGCTGACCCTGCTGCTTGGTGGCAATGCAGCAGGAGACTTTAAGCTTATGCCCCTGTTGGTGTACACCTCTGAAAATCCCAGAGCTTTTAAGAGGAAGACAAAAAGTATGATACCTGTCATATGGAAGTCGAACCAAAGAGCTTGGGTGACTGGATCTGTTTTCAGGGACTGGTTTGATTTTTATTTTGTCCCATCAGTGAAAAAATATTGTAAGGACAACAATCTGCCATTTAAAGTCTGTTAATTATGGACAACACACCTGGACATCCCCAGAATTTAGATGACATGAATCCCAATGTGAAAGTATCGTTTGTGCCTCCAAACACGACCTCATTTCTCCAGCCTATGGACCAAATGGTCATTGCAACATTCAAGCGGTATTATGCTCGTCGCACAATGCAGCAGGCAATTGCAGCAACTGATACGAAAGGTGGTCCAACCCTAAGGGACTTCTGGAGAGGCTACAACATCTGGAATGCAGTTAACAACATTGGTGATTCTTGGGCCGAGGTCAAGCAGTCAACCATGAATGGGTCATGGAATCAGCTCTGCTCACAGTTTGTCATTAATTTTAAAGGATTTGAAGAGACCCCTGAGCAGATCGCCAGAGAAGTTGTTGCAGTGGGGATGCAACTTGACTTAGAAATGGATGAGGCAGATGTTGATGAGCTAATTTCATCTCATGCAGAGGAGTTGACCAATAAAGTCCTCATCGAATTGCAACAAGCCATTGAGACCAAGGAAGATGGCGAAGATGATATTATGGTTTCTCAAACTAAACCTATGGACTTGTCTTTAAAAGACCTTAGTGAAATCTTCCGGAGTCTGGATAATTTCATAAACTTGATTGACGAAAAAGATCCTAATACTGAGAGGAGCTCATTGGTGCAAAGTGCTGTTCTTAAGGATGTAGCCTGCTACAGGGTCCTTTATGAACAAAAGAAGAAGGCTAAAATTCAACCGAAGCTGTATAAATTCTTTCAGAAGGTTGAAAGACCACAGCCAGCAGAACCTGCTTCAGCATCTGCTGCAAGGATTCCCAGTCAATAACCCATCCAGTTCCCCACCCAATAGCTCCTCTTCTCCCAACTAAAATCTTCCAACTTCTCAATTAATAAACCAAGTCCAGTAAGCGCAGTTGAAAAAGATTTAAGGTATGAAAATATTTTTAATTTTATTGTTTCTTTATTCTTAAGTTATTTTGTGCTTTTTAATAACTTTTATGTTAATTTCGCTGCGATAAACAGTTGTATGTACAGGGTGGCCATAAAGTCTGGAAACATAGGCGAATATACATAATAAATGGTTTATTGATATTACATTACAATACATGATATGTTCAATGTGTTGTCCCTCATTAGCAATGCATAGTTTAATGCACTGTGCAAAATTGCAGTGAACATGGTGCATTAATGCAGAATTTCCATCAATCCCTGCACATCCATCTGTGATGCATTTCCTCAGATGATTTGTCACTCTGATTTTCACCGAATAAACCTGCGCCTTTAGCATACCTCAGAAGAAGTAATCAAGGGGGTTCAGATCTGGCGAGTGTGCAGCCCACTCCACACGGCCATTATCTATGTTTCCAGACTTTATGGCCACCCTGTATATATATATATATAGATGTATGCAGGTATGTTATCCAGCTCGCGTTATATTTTAAGAAAATCTCGACTCATCACCGCGAACTAATAACAAAATCATCCACTGTCCTAATTAAACAATGTAATTTCGTCATTATCGCAAAAACACGAAATACGTAAGCAAAGCTTGCCCTTTCATTAAATTTTCTCTACACACAGGTTGAGAATCATTGATGAAACCTCTCCGGAATATGAAATTATTCAGGACAGCCCATATTAAATTCTATGAAATGTTTACTTAATTTGGAAATAAAAATTTCTTTTAAGGTTGGATTCAACACATTTATTTTATAGAAATATACAAATGGAAAAGATTTAATTTTCGTCCAATGGCAAGGGTAAATTATCCTGCTCGTCGTCTGTTTCTTCTTCTTCTTCATCAGAACGCTCTCTGTCAGACTCACTCTCCGAAAGCCGCACAATTACATATTTCAAGACGTGCGCCATGCTCTTGGCCTGACTGCGAAGAACGGAAAAGTATTTCTTCCCCATTGCCGATGCAAGGGTTGTGAAAACTCCACGAACGGAAGAAACACTCTCAAAAACAACAACTCAACAGTAAACTCAACGATAACAAAGCAACAAAAACTCAATGATAACAAAGTAACAAAAACTCAACGTTAACAAAGTAACAGAGTAACAAACACTCAACGTTAACAAAGTAACAGCGTAACAAAAACTCAACGATAAACACGTGGCAACAGCGCACTCTAAGACTCGTGTGATCACAAAGGAAGCAAGAGAGAGAATGAACTTTCTACGGGAAAGAATCCTCCTACTTCATTCCGATTGGTTCCCTTAAAGTCCCTCCGAGTCGCAAAGATAGAATGAACAGATAATAGCAGTCCTTCACAGTCTCTGCATAGTGCTGCCATGCGGTGTCAAACTCACAAACCACTATATGCTGCCACCACACACAACAAACTGTGTTGATATAAAACGGTGTAACTTCTAAAAAACATACAACAATTTGAAACTTGCATGGTTTAATCATTCTTATATATGAAACAATATTGCATTAGATCAATAATGAGACTAATAATTTCCTCGTATTTCAAAACTTTCAGAGTGACCTACATATGCTTTAGCCAAGATCAACAAGAATCATATCTATGGTAACACTGATGAAATGCAATCCAGAAGCCAAAAACGCATGAAATTTGAGGAATTTGATCGATAATAAAAATTCGATGACATAATAAAAATTTTCATTCTTTTCCACTCCGATATCACAATTCTAAGATATTTTAAAGTGAAAAAGAAAAAAATCCCTTCCCAGTGGATTTGAGACTTCCTATGTCAACCAAATGGGGAAAGAATGTTCCTTAAATCGAACCCGGGACTTCAAAATTTGCCAAATAAATTATAAACCTGAGGTCAGCCCTGGTAGCACTAGCCTCATACCAAGGTTAGTGAAAATCGGTCCATTGATGCAGAAGTTAATAGTGACACACACACACAGATTTGGGAATCCCAAGACTCGATAAGAGGAAAAATGCAAAACTATGGTATTCTACCAAGAGGAAAGCAAGTGACAATACCGAAAGCAGAAGCAAAAAGAATACGTTCACTTTAACCAGTTGAGTGGGTATGCCGTATATATTCGTCATGGTCTGTCGTAATCTGTATGCGGTATATATCCGTTACGCCGGTTTTCGGGCCATCTGCTATGGGTATGCCGAAATAGTTTGTCATGAAGCATCTTCGGTATCTAGTTGTGTCCTTCTAGTACAGGTTAGAGCCCATAGATGGAGTTTTATTCCTTTTGCTAAGAAAAAATACGCTTAGCACGAAAACCCTGCATGTGTAATGCGGGGATGCCTATACCTGCCCCTGCGGTAGTGAAATTGGAGGTGTTAACTCTGCCTTTTTCGCATCCCCTTGTGAATTTTAACCAGTAGGACCATCTCCAGTATCTAGCTGTGTCCTTCTAGTACAGGTTAGAGCCCATAGATGGTGTTTCTTTCCTTTTGCTAAGAAAAACTACGCTTCGTACGAAAACCCTGCAAAGTGTAATGCGGGGATGCCTATACCTGCCCCTGCGGTAGTGGAAGCGGAGGCGTGACTTTCCTCTAACTGTATAGCATATTTCTAGGCAACGGGAGCGATAAAATCCTCCTCTCCATTACAGTGAATGTTTCATATGCAAAACATACGTGAAGAAATATTCTCAGAAGATTGAGAGGGATATTTGTGATATTATGGGTAAAAGTGAAGTTTAAGTGTGAAAATTGAGTTGCGAAATAAACATGCTAGTGGCCAGAGTGCGGCGTCAGTGGGCAGGCAATATGCGATATACTGTACGGCTAAGGCAGATTTAAATGCCACATTGTATTGGTTCAGAACCACTTTTAGCCTACCTTTTCATCATTTATTGTTATCAAAATAATGGAGAGCCACTAACCTAACTCCCATTTTCTCATAAGGCCTTTGCTTCTATTTTTGCGGATTCCAAATTCGCGGTGTTGTCGGGAACGTGATCCCCGCGAATTATGTTATAATCGGGGGATACGTTCCCGCATCTCAGGAAAAAGTCTCCCCTCACATTCTATAAAGATAAAATAACATTATTAATATTTTAATAAAACAATATTAAATTATGAATAAATTAAATAATAAATATTTTAAATGTATAACTTATTCCTTGCACAAAAAAGGAAAAAAATATTTTTGTTTCGAACTTCAAAGATAGATGTATGCAATGTGTTGTGGAGATGGCCCGGTCTGGATCGCGCAAGTCGTTTGTCACAAACGACTTGCGCAAGATGGATAACATACATCTATCTATACATACAACTGTTTATCGCAGCAAAATTAATATAAAAGTTATTAAAAAGCACGAAATTTCATCCATCCTTTCCTTCATATCATCATACAGATCCTTAGCCTTTGCTGTAATCATAGTCTCACTAATAGGAATGTTTCTGACACTGATCATCTACCCAAAGTTTTAAAAGTTTTTCGATTTTAGGAATCACAACACCGTGCTTAGGACTGTTTATTGTTGTTATCAAATTACATGAATTTATCACGTTCTAGAATTTTCTCCTTCTGTTTCACATAAGTGCTAATAGTTGAACGACACATTTCCAACGATCGTGCGATATAAGTATGGCTTTCACCTTTCTCAACACGCTTTAAAATTTCTCATTTCAATTCATAACTATGAGTCTTATGCACTCTTTTATTTGATTCACTTGCATTATCACTATTACATTTCCTGTTAGATATCATGTCAAGGGATAAATCTACTATAATATATTTTGAAGGGTGTGTTTGGTTTGTTCATGGAACTCCTCCTAAACGATAAAAGCTAGAATAACCAAATTTGGTACGATTCCTCCTTACATCCTAACTTAGTGAATGGTCAAGGTTTGGTCAACCGGGATTAATCAGTGCTGCCAATATACGGGATTAACATTTTTCCATGAATTGATTTCTTGTCTTGCAAGGTATTCTTCCTTCAAGCATAAAAATACGTAAATATGGACCGATGTTTTTCATTTTTGCTTTATTGGACGAATAAAACTCTATACTGTCTTATTCCTGTGAAGTTTACATGTTACACGGTTGAAGTTATCAGAAATACGTTATTTGTTTCGAAATTTTGTGAATTTTTTGTACTCTTTCCGGGCATTGCCAAGGCGGCTGTCATTGTTACCTCCGATTCAGTTAGCTTCAATGAAGCTTATAAATAGACGAAAGTTTGGCGTTATTCGATTTACACTTTTGTTTAAGCAGTGAAACGATGTTTATGGATAGCAACGTAAGTAGATACTGATTATTATTCAGGAAGTGTTTATAACGATTGATGAAAGTAATTGAACCTTCTTTCATCTATTGAATACTGGAATCTTACATTTTTTGTAAGTAAAATAATTATATTCTACATTATAATGTTTATTAACGTTAATAAGCTCACGTATCTGGTGTACATTTATCGGAGTCAGTGTTCAATCATGGACAACTGTACGTTGCTTTTTCAAGACATAGAAGTAAATATTTCAGCAAGGCATAATTGCACAAGAAATGAAGCTGGGTTTGGCAAAATAAAATTATTGTTATATTTGAATGCAATAGGCTCGGAAACAGATTGTTACAAGCAAATATGATTGTGTTAAGATAAGCTAATTGTAAGTTAAAAAGTATCTACTATCTATTTCCAAGAGTTTGTATGTTGTGCTGTAGTAGCTCCACTAAATCCGTTGAAATTCAATGGGAACTCTGCCAGTTTATAAATAAATCAATAAAATAAATAAATTTAAATAAAAGATTAACAAAAAAGAATGAAATCAGCAGAAATTCAAACAATTAGAGCCCAAATAACTATGTCTACTCTGAAACTAAACCTCGCGTGGTTGGTCATAACAAAAATTACTTCGCATAAACTAGTTCCAAATTCAATGGGTCGAATAAGCAGGTTTCAACGGGTTTAAATCTCGAATTTGGCGAATCTTGAACTGTCGAATCTCGGGAGTCGCCTGTACTTGGAAAGTTTTGAAATGTGGACATGGAGATAGAATGGACAGAGGATTAAAAATTAGGAAGTACTATGGAGAATAGGAGTGGAGTGAACGATTATACAGACTATCAGAAAGAGGAAGGCGAACTGGATAGGGCATTACCTTAGGAGAGAGCGCATGATTAAAGAAGTGCTAGAAGGAAAACTGGATGGAAAAAGAGAAAGAGGTAGGAAAAGGTTTCAGCTGATAGATGACTTGAAAGGGAAAGAGAGCAGAAAATCGGAGTATATGGAGAACCAAGTTTAACCATGAATAATCATGGACCTGTCAACAAACAGACTACCTATGATGATGATGATATCCAAAGGTATAAAAGATGGAAGGCTGAAATTTAGAGTGTACATTTTCACATCAATGCCACTTACAAGCAAGGCTATAGTGGCTGAATATGTGGCAGTATAACCACATACAAAATAAGATAAACTGAATGTATGTATATAATGTGATCAAAATCCAAATTCCCTTCATTTTGTCAATTATGTTAATGGAAGTAATCTTCATAACAAAAAATACAGTATATAACTGAATTTAATAATGGAAGAAAAATATGCTAATGTTATCTATATTTATGGCTAATTCCCTACTTGTCACTTAACCTTTTGAAATGTAAAAATTATTCAAATATACCCATGCAATTATTTTTACAGGAATTGATGCAAATTATAACATTATTTTGATGTATTTCTGTATTTGTGTTACCAAATTGGTATAAATTGTAGAAGAAAGCCACTTCTTTAGAAGCTCATTTTTTGTCAATAAATTTTGATTTTCAGCTTCGCAAAATAAGTTGGATTCTTAGCAAATTCAGCTATTTTGTTAAAACGTTTAAAAATACAGTGTTGGACCCTGTATCCGACTACCCAGTATCTGGAACGTCCCGGAAACCGACAAAGTATAATATTTAAAATGCACGCCAAGTAATTTGTGTTTGTTGGTGGCACCACTGATGTGTTTTATAACCAGTCAATGGTGAAGGCTTGTATTCTCGTGATTTTTGCTCACATTTTTACTGCAGAGCAGGTGTATAATGCTGACGAGACTTCTTTATATTGGAGGTATATTCCTAGAAAAACTGTTGTTGCACCAGAGGAATCAGCACCTAGTGGGTTTAAAGACTCGAAAGAAAGGATAACAGTGCTAGGTTGTGCATTTGTACATTTGTTTGTACATTTTAGGCCTGGCTACCCAAATTCTGGAAAAACCCCCTTTCTGGCAACCCTTAGGTCCTAAGCATGCCAGATACAGGGTCCCACACTGTATTTATTAAGAGTTTGAAATATTTAATTTTAATGCCGGCATGATATTTGTGAATTGAGGCCACTTTAAAGGAAGGATATATATATATATATAAAAAAGAGGATGTCTGTCTGTATATCTGTATGTGGCAGCCATAACTCATCAGAGAATAAAGTTAGGAGCTTGAAATTTTGACAGCAGCTTCAGATTGGTCATGGGAGTTGCAGTGCCGAATATAATTCAAATCGGCCCACAGGGTCGTGACCCCGGAGGTCACGGATCGGTCGGTCAAAATTTCAGTTTCTTGAGGATATCTCAGCAACCATTGGACCGATTTTGATGAATCCTACACCAATATTAATGTTTTGATGATGTACATTTTCTAGCTGAAAATGGACAAAATCAGTCCACTGGGTTGAACTATTAGCACTTACGTGAAACAGAAGGAGAAAATTCTAGCTGTGATAGAAGATGTGATAAAGTCACGTAATTTGATAACAACAATAAACAGTCCTAGGCGCGGTGTTGTGATTCCTAAAATGGAAAAACTTTTAAAACTTTGGGTAGATGATCAGTGTCAGAAACATACTGAAATTGTACGATCGTTGGGAATGTGTCGTTCAACTATTAGCACTTACGTGAAACAGAAGGAAAAAATTCTAGAACGTGATAAATTCAGGTAATTTGATAACAACAATAAACACCTCCCCACCCAATGGCTCCTCTCTTCCAACTAAAATCTTCCAACTTCTCAATTAATAAACCAAGTCCAGTAAGCGCAGTTGAAAAAGATTTAAGGTGTGAAAATATTTTTAATTTTATTGTTTCTTTATTCTTAAGTTATTTTGTGCTTTTTTAATAACTTTTATATTCATTTCGCTGCGATTAATAGTTGTATATATAGATAGATATACGCAGGTATGTTATCAAGCTCGCGCCAGTCGTTTGTTACAAACGACTCGCGCGATCCGGACCGTATGCTGTAAAGCATATTGCAAACATCCATCTTTGAAGTTCAAAACAAAAATTTATTTTTTCCTTTTTATTGCAAAAAATAAGTTATACATTTAAAATATTTATTATATAATTTATTCATAATTTAATATTGTTGTATTAACATATTAGTAATGTTATTTTATCTTTATAGAACGTGAGGGGAGACTTTTTCCCGAGACGCGGGAACGTATCCCCCGATTATAACATGCAAGTAATGGAAAAACGGCGTTCGACACTCGACTATTCGAGATTCGAACACGTTTTCAGGAACACATCCCCAACGAGACTCGGGAGTCGCCTGTGTAGAAATTTACTAACATTCCATATCTTACGTAAAAATTGTTGTTTAAATTGTTGTTTATTTCGTTGAAAATTTGTCTTTTTTAATTGAATTATCTTCTAATCTAACATAAAGGAGAATATTTGTTTGTTTGCTTTGAATGCTTTTAATACGAGATAGGGAGAGAGAGAGATGGATGGTAGGGGAAGGGGGAGATGGAGAGAGGAAATTAGAGGAAAGGGGTGGAGAGAGGTAGAGGGAGGGAGGGGGGAAGGGAAGGAGAGGGTGGAAGGGAGGGGGAGGGAGTTTATACGTTATTTTCCTAAGATTTTCTTCTTTCATTCAACTAAATGGGAAAATCCGGAGCTTTATTTGACGTGTATAACTGTGTACTATCTTATTCTTGTGATGCTTACATCTTACACGGTCGAAGTTTTAGATTCACTAAATCCGTTGAAATTCAACGGGCACTCCTGCTATAGTATATATATATATATATATATTTTGGGCAACTAGGTGTTGAAGGAAACCCAGTGAACACTTACCGGAAGTAGAGCCGCTGGGGTGTTGGAGAGACACATTTGTAGAGGTTAGAGCTTTCGGGATGATCCCTTCGTCAGCACAAGAGAGACACAACCATATATATATATATATATATATATATATATATATATATATATATATATATATATATATATATATATATATATATTAGTTAATGTGTGCTTGCATTCTGCAAACATTTTGTCTCATCTTAATATAAAGAGTAGAGTAGACAGATAATTTTTAAATGCAAAAGTTTGCATCTCTGCGCCGATTAATGTTTTACATTATGGACAATATTGGAATAAAAACAACCTCTAAAATTGATAATTGTAAAACTTCTATAGTTTTTCATCATTTGATAGGAATACCTCACATTTCTGCAAAATTTCATCGCTGTAGCACCTCTAAATGTGTAGTTATATAAAATTAATTGTTTAAAAATGATGAATTTTTAACAGCCACAATAATAAACTTTATTATATTTTTCAATATTATTTACCGCTGGAGTAGCATTCCCTAATTTCTCAAAATATTCAGCTCCCTAGCTCTAATAAAAGAGCATAAACATTAGTAAATTTTTTAACATTTATGAATGTTTTACCGATCAATAAATAAACATTTTCTAATTCCTATAATCCCGTTTTCGTTAGAAAAAATTTCAGCATTGTAGCACAATTATAAGTAACTAAACCATGAAACGTTTGTTTATATGTTTATAATATGTGATTGCATTATGCAAGCATTTTTAAATAGCATTTTTACATTTCCGAATTATTCCTAATCGATTATGTCCAAAACCATATAACTGTGTCAAATTTCAAGTTTGTATCTCATTAAGAAGTGCCTTATAATGTTCACACTCGTATTGGGTAGAAATGGGGCAAAACCGCACCTAAAAATTTGAATTTTTGCTATTTTTTTATTTTATCTTCGGTTGCAACGACATTTCTATAATCATGCTAAATTTCAAGTCTCTAGGTCATATGGAGCTGCCTCACCGTTTTTGTTCTCCTGTTGAGCAATACTGGGGCAAAACAGCCCCAAAAATGGGGATTACATCAGTATCGGATTTCCTTCATTGGTCGTAGTTTAACATTAATGGCATTAAAATATAAGCCTCTGATTCCCATTAAAAGCTTACCCATATGAAAGGATTAGGCCTGTTTCCTAGGAATCCTATTGTTACACCAAGACAAATTACCACTTTTTGCGATAAAAACTATAAATTTACGCTAATTCGACTCGGATTTGAATTCTGTCTTCAAAAATAAGAAACTACAACTCATATTCTATCCGATAGTTTAAGTCTTGAGTTCAAGTCCTGAAGGGAAATAATTCTAAAATGCAAATATAAAAACCTCTACACCAATTTACGTTTTCTTATGGGCAAAAAATGGGACAAAAAGGGGCCAAAATAGCCCGTCAAGATAGGAATTTCACCAGTTTCGGATTTTTTCCTTCGATTGTGACCAAAAACCTATAATCCTACAAAATTTCAAGTTTCTGGCACATCTGGAAGTGCCTCATAATTTTGTATCCTCCTATATATATATATATATATCGTGTAAGAAGCGTCTATATATTATAGATATATACTAGTTAATGTGTGCTTGCATTCTGCAAGCATTTTCTTTCAAATATGTTGTTTCATGCTTGAGTTTCCCAGAGCTACCCTAATGGGTTAGCAAAACAGGGAATTGCCTAAAGACACCAACACACTAAATTGAGTACAGAAGATCCCGTAAACCCCTCCCCCTGGGACTTGGCGGCAAGAAAAAAGGTCATATGGGCCAGACTTGGAATATAACCCCCCTTAGGGCCGCCAAAAAGATGCCTTGCCCCTGGGCGCTGAAGACCCTAAATACGCCACTGCTCCCTGGTCCATTGGTTGCACCAACGTGGTCAGATTTGGAGGCAAGAAAATAGCCTTTATATCATCACAGATAAGTTCTGATTCCCGTGAATGGGATGAAGCATTGTAATGAGCAATAAAGCTTTTTGAGGTTGATGCGTTTGAGCAATTCCAACTTATCTTTTAACGAACACGATCTGTGCTTACGCTTTTTGGACATTTCTACAAGATGGGCAAAACGGTGACAGTAATTTAAAACACTGGGAAAAGTCCTGCACTATATTACACGAATGCACGCTAAGACGGTAGCAGAGTCATAGCACTCAACATTAGAAAATGAGGCACAAGTAAACGTGATGTCACATTACCTCTCCAACCCTTCCACCGCCCTATTAGAGCGTTATACGAGTACTTCCCCTTGGTCCAAGACATTGCCAGGCAACGAGTGTACATAAGCAGTCCCCTCCCCCCATGTATTTTATAAAACCTGGTTAATCCGAACATATCCGAGTCCCAATTAGTTCGGATTAGCGAGGCTCTACTGTATTTTAAAATGAGATATTCACTGCATGATGTCAATTTCAGGCGAATTATAGAGTTTTTGAAGCAAAAAGAGGAGACGCAATTCCAAGTTGGAGAGGCCATCAAGGAAAGAGATAGAGCAAAGGAAGCTGTCAAAGAAAGATTGATGAAATTCATCAAAGAGCACGAAGTATGTAATTTTTTCTTAACTGCATTTTTATTTATTTACTCTAAATTGTTTATCTAATCAACAATTTCACACAAGTACAACTTGATAGTGGGACATAATATAAATATCCTATATAGTGGGTTGACTCGCCCATGGTTTGTTGCAGCCAGGGCCATAGTGACCTCATGTGGGCCCTTGGGCAAAAGTTTTTTTGGCATCCCAAAATAAACTAAAAATAATATTTCTCTCTTGATACTGTATAATAAATATTCAATTTGGTGGCCCCTTAATGAACCTACACCCTGGGCATGTGCCCTGCCCTCACTATGGCATTGGCTGTAGGGTAAATGTTTTCACCTCTATGAAAAGCAACCACTTTTTGATATTTATGGTTATATTATTCTTCTCACCTTATGCGTGATACCTTCTTTAGCTGTCAGGACTAAAACTTGTCATTGTTTTAATTAACAAACAAAATAGTCTTGAGAGCCAATGAGAAAGTAAATTTACGTGGCATATTTCTGAAAATGATATTGGAATTCTGATATACCCAAATGAAAGTCATAGTAGGGCACATGCTTTATTTTGCTACATAGCCACTATGATGTTTAAGACCTTGGTATGAGATTGTGTTCCCTTTGCTCAGAACTCAGTTTTTTTTCCTTAAACCATTGTCTAACTACTGCTTTCACATCCTTATCAGTTTGGATTTGGTGGCATTCAAGATTCAGTGATAGAAAGAAGTGGTAGTGGCTTATTGTGAGTTCTGGATTCTGAGCAGGAAGTCACAGTTGCAGTGCTTAACCTACTGCTTCTTGGAACATTGGTCATATTCTCTTTTCATGAGGTTTTTGGATCACTTTGCAACACTGCTCTCTCATGACATATATTACACCTAGCTGAGGGTAAATTTCAGCTACCAATACATTTCTTTAAGGGTATGGTGGTAATCAAAAGTGTTTTGTTGGGCAGAAAAGCATTTTTATACATCATGTAAAAATAATGAATTTGAGAGCAATAGATGACATTTTTAGCTGTGTAGATACTTGTAACAATGATTTAGCAATTTATATCCAAAGGGATTGTTTATCATATGAGCAGGAAATCTTGGAATTTAATGACTTGCTGGTAGACCATCCCTTCCTATGCAGACATTAGGGAATGACGCACAAATAAGTCACCAATACCCAATGATGGCTCTTGGTAAGTTGCCCTGAGTCAAACATACATATATTGATGAAGATTTATATAACAAACACCCTTCTGAAACAAAAATGCCACTGAATTTGAGACTTTTGTGAAAATATTTATTATAGGATTTTCTAATTGTTTTAATGTTTTGTCTTTATAATATGTACCTAATTTGGATTTGACTTGCATGGAATGGAAAAGAGCAGGTGTTTGTTTATCCGTTTAATAGATCATTTATGGAATCTTATTAACTCTAAAATTCCTGATGTATGTTTATTTGAATGCCCTCTTATTTAAATTGTAAGTTAGAAGCTTCCTTTTGGAATATTTCTCTTAGGAAAAACGAAAAGAACAAATGGAGGTGTACCAAGATCTCCTGGAAGAGGAGATACAGCAACGTGAAGAGGAGAGGACAAAGTATGAGCTGCAGGAGAGGCTCTTCAAGCGCTATGAACTGCAGATGGCTGAGGCATGGGGGCAAAAGGAGAGACTTAAGAGGCTGGCAGTGGAGGCTGAGAATGAAGCTAAAGAAAGACAGAGGGTGTGTGGAGATTTATGATTTGTAGACAGTTTTATAATCTTTTCATTAAATTCTTATTTTCACTAATTACTAGAATAATTTTGTTTTTAGTTGATATTTTAAGTATTTTTAGCTTTTAGTTTTGTTATTTACTTTATTTCATCCATAAACAGTCAATGAATGGTGTGCTTTCCTTATAAATGAAAAATTTAAGAAACCTGAACAAAATAAGTTGACTCGACATGTAACAATCATCCACTCTAAAAAATGGTTATTTATTTGTTTAAATACAGTGACATTGCTAGGACTTCATATGTTGCCATGCTATATTTTTTCAAGCCTCATAAATAGTTGAGCGTGAGAGGTTGAGAATTCTTAACTACCATATTCACTCGTGCATCTTTTTTCCCAAGATGTCGGTAAAAAGGGACTGCGTGGCATACATTAAGATTTCTGAACAGGTTATATAAATTGCAGGAAAGCAATACAATGTGGATGTTTGTTTTTCACAGAATAGGAGTACAAAGGAAAACAAACATTCCCGATTCCTCAATATCGAGGTGCTTATTTTGTTACAAGTGAATCATTATTTTTTCATATTTGTTGGAGTGGAGTTGGGGCCCTGACTCACTTTTAGACCCTTTGATCTGTTTTGGTCCCCCTAATCAGTTTTTGATGCAATTTTTTAATCCTCCACTCAAAAAACCCTGTATTTCCAAAATTTTATTGAATTACGATAATTCTTTAACGCTCCCAAAATTTCGACCATAGGAGAAAATCACAATTTCATTCAACATACGGAATGTGTTAAAATGCTTTCAAAAGTAGGAAATTACTCTTTAAAAATATTAACAAATTTGAACAAAATTGAAATATTTTAACTTTTTAGCATTTATTTTGTACAATTATAGATTTATTCAGGTAAAAGTCAAAAGACTTCAATTTGTAAAAAATTGCAAATACTTTTAAAGATATACCGTATTCACCTGAATCTAAGACGACCTTTTTTTCCAAATTTTCAGCTGTAAATATCAAGAGTCATCTTACATTCGAATACGAAGTATATTTAAGCATTTAATCAATGGTTTTTACAACAAATGGTATATTAGAGTAAACAATTCACAACAGCAAATTCAAGTACGTACATAAAGAAGTGAAATAAACAAATAGTAATAACAATAAGAAAAACACGACGGGAATAATAATTATTTAGACTAATAATCATCGTCGACGATCATAACACAGACGATGTACTTTCATCTTGCACGTAATGGCAACCGCAATGTCAAAACAAATGAGAGCGGAAATCATTGGGATTCCCCTTTCAAACGACGCACCTCGATTCACTAAGTGTGACAGTAATTTTGAGTTGTGCATTCTTGATTTAAATGCACAACCCTTAAGTTAAAATGACAGATCATGTTGAAGTACGTGGCACGAGTGCAAAGGGAAAGTTAACAAAGGAATTATCCGGAGCTAAGATACAAATTTTAAGCTGATCGTGATAAATTATGCCGAAAAAACTAATAACTGTGATGCGAGTAGAAAGTTCGGTGTATCTGAGGCAAATGTGCGTTGATGGAAACTCTCAAAACAGGAACTAGAAAAAGCCAAAGCCACAAGGAAGTCGCTCAGTGGTCCAAAATTAGGCCGATTTCATGGCATTGAAGAAGAAGTAGTCAAGTTTGTGCGCACCATGAGGAAGAACGGTATGCCTGTTTCGACTGAAAGTATTATACTTAAAGCTAATGAAATTACTAGAGGACTTAATATATCATTGCAAGAATTCAAGGCCAGCAGAAGTTGGTGCGTGAGAATGATGCGACGAAATAATTTTTCTTTACGGCGACGAACTTCGCTGTGTCAGAAATTGTCAGAAGACTATGTTGAAAAACTTCTCGCTTACCAGAAATACGTAATTGGACTTAGAAAAACCAATAATTACCTTTTGAGCCAAATAGGAAATGCCGATGAAACTCCGGTTTTCTTCTACATGCCATCTAATTATACTGTGAACAAAAAAGGTGCGAAGTCCGTCCTAATTAAAACTACAGGCAACGAAAAAATGCGAGTCACGGTAATGTTGGCGGTTTTAGCAGATGGGACTAAATTACCACCATATGTGATTCTAAAGCGGAAGACAATGCCTAAGAAACATTTTCCAAGTGGAATAATAGGTGTCAAGAAAAGGGGTGGATGACTAAAGAACTAATGAGAGATTGGTTACATGTGGTGTGGAATAGACGGCCAGGAGCTTTACTAAAACAAAGAGCAATGCTTTCACTGGATGCATTCAAAGGACACTTATCTCCTGAAATTAAAAACATAATGAGTGCGAAGAATACTGATCTTATTGTAATACCTGGAGGAATGACATCACAACTTCAAGTTTTAGATGTTGCTGTCAATAAGTGTTTTAAAAATAATTTAAAGGTTTTGTATTCTGAGTGGTTACAAAGTGGAACTCACACTTTAACACCAAAAGGAAATCTTAAGAAACCTGAAGTTGCAATGCTCTGCCAATGGATCAAGGCATCGTAGCAACAAATAAATGCAAAAGTAATAGTGAAAGGATTTAAGAAATGCTGCTTATCTAATGCCATGGATGGGAGTGAGGATGATGTTTTGTGGGAGACTGATGATGAAGTTGAGAGTGATAAAGATAGTGAGCGTGAGGAAAATAGTGAAGGTTGCATAGACAGTGATGATGACTAACACAATAAAATGATTTTATGCAGCACTTGGATTGAAATGTTTTTTTGTTGTCCTGAAATGAGTATATTCTTTCAATGTATTTACTTTATTTTTAATGTTATCTTAAAATGAATGCTACCATTTAATTTGTTTGAAAACCTGAATGGTTCTATTTGTGATGTGATCTTATGATTTTAAAATGTTAAAAGACAATGACATTCAAGAAAACTATAAGAGAAAATAAATATTTGACAAGATTTATAATTTTTGTAGTCATGAAGGTCAATTTGAGCTTTTTTCTGTTTTGGAATCATCAAAATGGGGGGTCGTCTTAGATTCAGGGTCGTCTTGGATTCGGGTGAATACGGTAGTTTGCATTTTATAGAATATTTTAAAGTAATATGTCTTTTAATGCAAAAATCTTGTTGCTTTGGTTTTATTTTAGCATGCAATATAGACATGGCATTTTTTTATGTACAAGGGGTGTTCGAAAAGTTCTAGGAATATTGTTGAGAAACAAGAATGCATCAACCAATTAAGACAAAACTTAGTTATAATGTAGATAAATGTGTAATCTCTCTAATTTGATAAATTAATTCAGTTGCGATTCTTTGGTTGTCTTGTGGTGACCATATTGTTGAGTGCCCTTAACCCACATTATTTTCTTTTTGTGGAAGGAAGGGGTGAAGGCAGCAGAAATAGTGAGGTGATTGCAGGATGTTTTCGGGGATGCTGCTGAGTTAAAAAGCACAGTTTACTTTTGGGTAGGACGATTCAAGAGTGGCTGGCAAAGTCTTGAAGATGACCCTCAGACTGGTAGGCCTTCGACTGCTGTTAATGAGGAAAACATCAGAGCAGTTGAAAAATTGTTATTGGAAGACTGATGAATGACTGTTCGAGAGATCTCTGGAGCCATCGGAATTGGTCTTGGCTTTGTTCACGAGATCCTACACAACCACTTGGGCATGAGCAAAGTTTCTGCCAGATGGGTACCTAGGTTGTTGGAGCCTAACCAAAAGATCTACCGTATGGAAACATATTGCGAGCTGCTGGAACTAGCAAACAATTACAGGCAAAACTTTTGGCGATGAATAATAGCCACAGATGAATCTTGGCTGCATTACTTCAATCCTTAGACCAAAACACAATCGATGGAATGTCAGTGGTCTACTCATGGACCTCTGCTCAAAGCATGCTTGACTCCTGTTGGTAAGGTTATGTCACTGTTTTCTTGGTCTGTGAAGGGATTATTCACATCAAATACCTTCCAAAAGGAGACACTGTTAATGCAGTGTACTATTCGGCACTATTAAAGGGTCCTGTATGGCAAGCACAGATTAAAAAACAACAAGGAAAGCTCCACCTATGACCTCTGCTGCAGCAGGACAATGTCAGGCCTCAAACTGCCAGGCTTTCTATGGATACCATAGCTAATCTTCACTGGGAGTTGCTTCCTCTTCCACTCTACTCTCCAGACCTGGCACCCAGTGACTTCTGTTTCCAGAACTGAAGAAACCACTCCAGGGAATAAGATTTTCTTTCTTAGAAGAGCTGAAATTGCAGAAAATACTTAGATAAAAGCACTCCAAAAGACTTATTTGATAAAGGACTCATTTCTCATTGGGAAAAATGTATTAAACTAGGAGGCAACTATGTTGAAAAACTAAGTTTAAGTAATGAATAATAAATCTTTTATTTCATCTTTCTTGAAAAATTCCTGGAACTTTTCGAACACCCCTCATACACTCTTTTAGTGATTGATAGACTGTATAAAATTCAAAAGTGAAAAGTATGTGGCCATTCACATTTGCATTGAATGTTACATTTTCTTTGTTTTGACTATTAACATGTTGTTCACATGTAATTTTACCATTCTCGAAAATATCTTTTGTTTGGGGTATAATTATTACACTGACATTTTGAGCAGAAGAGTGTCATTTTTTGTAAATTTTTTGAGATCACCTTGAGAAAACATGGTATGCAGATTATTATGGTACATTTATCTCTTATTTTTGGTCTTGAAAAGCATGGATGTAGCTTCTATGCATGTAAATACTGTATCCCAAAATTTTTTAATGCTGTATTTTTATGCTTGAACATTGAAGTTACCAGAATAATTTGATATAAAATATTTTAAAGGTTGACATTGAATTGGTTCTTGTCATCTGCTGTCAGGCGTTTTAACTTACTTCCTCAATGTATATTATATTACAGGCAGTCCTCAACTTTCGTACGTTTGACTTTCGTACAACTCGCACTTTCGTACATTATACATTCGCACCCCTAAACCGCCTTTTATACACTGAATTCGGACTTTCGTACGTCAGCTGTTGAACAAACATTTTGAGCTATCGCATAGTGGTGCTGTCTGTCAGCCAAGCCAACACTTTTAATAAATTACCAAATGAAGCAAAATGCATAAATATAATAAAATCCAAAAGAGTAATGGCTTCTTGGCTGTAATCTAATTCATTCTACTCAATTGATGAGTTTCTAGAAAGTGACCTAGCAGATTTCAATTTTTTTAAAGAGCAAGGAACCAATCTACACACGTTTCAATGACGTTGGCGATATCCTGTTAGCAGACCGCGAAACAATTTGAGACATAATGATTGTGCAGTTGCTTGGCTTTCTCGCGAATGACAAGTGAACTCAGCGAAACCTTCTTTGGGTCTCAATTCACAGGTTTAAAGCCTTCTCTGTCTTCTCTACATATGGATTCCTAGATACAAAAGACACTTTTGTACTCATTGAAGTATCACTTGCAACACTATCTCTAATTGCTTCTTCAGTTCCTTATCGATCTTATTGTGGACTTGTTCACACCAAGTAATTTACCAACTGATGAAGCAGATTCATTATGTGCAAACCTATCTAAAACTTCAGTTTTCTTCTCCAAACTCATCACTTTTTTCGCCCTTTTTACCAACTTTTCTTTCATTTCAATCATCACTCTCTTTGGGGCCATGATTAGGCAATATTACAAAGAAACTATGAAAATAGCAAAATCCTTTAATGAAAAAAACTCACTTTCGTACATTATACATTGACACCCCTGAATCGCCTTTTGTACACCGAATTCGGACTTTCGTACATCAGCGAAATGACAAACGAACATTTTGAGTTACCGCGTGGTGGTGCTGGCTGCCAGCCACCAGTTTCTGCCACGTCGCCATCTTTGTCTGTACAGCAGTGTTTATTTGTGCAATTATTTAAATATTTTATTGCATTTTGCCCTATCTCTCTATATTATAAAATCGACGATTATGTCTAAAAGGCCTCTGCTCAAAAAACTAAACATTTTTACCATAATTAGAGATTTTATAATATTTTTTACCTCTCTGGGAACGGAACCCCCATTATAACATATAAGTCTATAGTTCGACTTTCATACATTCGACTTTCGTACACGTTTTCAGGAATGCATTATGTACGAAAATAGGGGACTGCCTGTATAGTATATTATTATATCTTATCTCAAAGTCTCCCATTTTCCTGACCTTAACAATCCTATTATTTCCTTGTTCTTCATGTCATGACACAAGTCTTGATGAAATAGTTTTAGGTCAAATTATTGAAATACATTCTTTTTATTCATATAGATGCTTGAAGAAATGGAAAAGCTGGATAAGTTGGAGCAGCTTGGAGAAGAGCGCAAGAGGAAGAAAAAGGCTGAGCATCGACGAGCAGTCGATGCTTTGTTGAAGCAGAGACAGAAGGAAAGAGATGCTGAAGTGGCATGTATGCTCAAAGCCCAGAAGCAAGAAGAGGAAGAACAACAGTTGAGGTTAGTGCTGCGGCAGTGGCATTTCATTTCATTTTTGTTTGATTATTTGTAAGTGATAGCCTTTTTGCCACCATGGAATTTTTTTACATTTTCTCATTGTTATAATCCTTATATGCTTGAAACATATTTTTGATTCAGCACCGTAATCAGGGATTAAGCTTAGTTTTCAAAACCTGTGATATACTGCTAACGAGCCATTACTTTTTAAAAACCATCTCAATATTCTGATTAGTGAAATAGATTTGTATAAACATTTATTTTTGCCTATAGCAACCTCTGCATTTCTGTCCCTGATAACATCCTCTTGCTAGCAGTATTTTATGTAGCCGAATGTGGATTTTATTCAGTAAGTATATTTTGTTGGTTTTCAACAACAGTTACTCAGGAATTTCATTTGAAATGCATTGAACAGCAGAACACTGATTCTAAGTGTCTGTGATATTTTCATGTAATGACTATGAACTTCAAATATGTTTTCTAATTGGATTTGCAGTTTTCTTTAGCAAAACATGAAAATAATACTGAATTCTGGGAGGGACTTTGTGAGAATAGGAAGGAGTTGAAAGTTTTAAGTCTCTCTCATGAATGCATGCAAACCAACAGGTAAAAAGTGACAGTTGCTATCTCTAAATGCTCTTCCTGGGAAGTGCATAACCACCATGTATGGCACATTATGTTTCCTTTTGATGCTAATGTTCAGAAGCAAAGCTATTTTGTTTTATTTTTACACTGTCCTTGAATGTTTGGGCATTTAAATTACATTTTCTGAAGTTCAAATCTGTTCAATTATCTGTTTAAATTTATTTCTTAGCACAGAACGAGCTCAGGTTAGACTATATCAATGATAACTGTGTAATCTTATAATAACAGGAACAATTCAAAAACAAGATTGATTGTCAATGCAATCATTCCCTTGAAAGAAATTTTTTCTTGTTTTTTATCATCTCAATTCCTAAAGAAAGCATTGTTAATAACCTTAGTTGTAATTTCTTAGATTGAATCAAAATTTTATAATTGGTTTTATATAAAATGAAATAATCTTTTCCAGGCGGGAAGCAGTTGAGGCAGAGAGGTTGCAGTTGTTGAGGGAGCATGCAGCCAAGTTAATAGGATACCTTCCTCGAGGAATACTTCGGGAAGATGATCTTTCATTATTAGGCCTTGAATTACAGTCTCTAAGAGTTAGTAAGAATTGTGCGGAAGGGACATGAGCTTGTAAAATTGCAGGTGAAAGTAAAATCTAATATTTTTTCATATTGTTTAGAAGCTTGACTTAATCCCTTCATTAACAAAATGCACATATGTAGTTACAAGCATTTTTTATGTATATTAACAAAATATTTTAAAATTTTATTGTAGTTTTGTTTCTAAATTCCATTGTGTTTGATATGACTATTAACTAGGTTATATTTTTCTCATACTCAAATTGAAATTCTTGTTGAAATAGGTCTATGTAAAATTGTCCTGTATTCCAATGCACTGCCTTTTTCTAAACCACAAATTATATTAATTTTGTTGGGTCACGGAATTTCAAAATGATGCCAACGACAACTGTGATGTGAAAATCTTTATTGCTATCAGAATATAACCCGAAGGACCATAATGATACATGGCCGAGCCTAACACCGCGACTGTTGACCGAACATGCTCTGAGACAAGCGAGTAACGATACTGACGTGACGTCAGCATGTAGGCGCGCTGGCTAGCAGTCCTTAACAGTCTCTGCATAATGCTGCCACCCGGTGTCAATTTCACAAACCACTATATGCTGCCAACACACACATTCCGCCCACCTTGAAAGCACTTGCCTTTCAATAAACTGTTCATAATCATTAATAAATACAAATTGACAGAATATAAAATTAGCACTTATTACAAATTGCAAAATGAAAATACAACCATTTCAATTAAACTATCAACAGTAAACAACAAACATGATTAGTGTATAAATAAACAATGTACAGCAGTACAAAAGCCATTAAATAAATGTTAAACCTAAAAGGCTAGCACTAAACATTATATATGTAATAATAAAAAATGCTCAGTAAATTGAATTGTCATTAAACATTTAACTGAAATTAATGCGTCTCTTCTTTGGGTAAAGGGCAAATTTTTGACACCACTCTCTTCAATATTCCCGTGGATGTTTTTAAAGTTAAACCGTCACGCCCTGGGTGTGTCTCCAGGATACAGACCAGTCTCCATTTTTGAGGTGGTAGGTTGTCCTTCCTTAACAGCACCAGGTTGCACATTTATTATCTTCTCTGTCCACTTGGCCCGCGGCTGCAGACTAGACAGGTACTCCTTGGAC
The DNA here is from genome assembly GCA_036926305.1 of Uropetala carovei. Taxonomy (NCBI): domain Eukaryota; kingdom Metazoa; phylum Arthropoda; class Insecta; order Odonata; family Petaluridae; genus Uropetala; species Uropetala carovei. The sequence goes on from JAXCHB010000191.1 coordinate 1,510,588, forward strand.
CATCGTGCCCAAAAATGCTGCTGCATCTGTTGAATGTGCTGCCATCTGGATAATTTATTCAAGGGTAGATTTCTAACATCTGGTTCAATAAGAGCATTGAGTGAATCTCCAATAAGGAAATGGCCAGGTGTTAAGGCAGTAAGGTTATTAGGATCAGATGACATGGGTGTTAGAGGTCGGGAATTTACGCATGCGTCCATCAATGTCAAGCATCTATACATCTCTTCATATGATAAGGATGCATTTCCTACAACTCGCCTAAGGGTGATACTTGAGAGACTTAATAGCTGCCTCCCACAAACCTCCATAGTGCGGTGACCTGGGTGGAATGAAATTCCACATTATGCAATCATATGTAAGAAATTGTTGCACTATTCCTCGGTGTGTTTCTGACCGGAAAAGATGTTCAAGTTTCCTTAATTCTCTTTGCACCCCTACAAAATTTGTCACATTATCAGAGTACAAATGAGAGCATTTGCCTCTGCGAGCCATGAAGCGCTTCAATGCTCCTATGAACGCTTCTTTTGTTAAATTTCCTACCAATTCCAAGTGCGCAGCCTTTGTGGTGAAACAGATAAAAACTGCAACATAGGCCTTCACCATTCTGTTCCCACGATGATGACTTGTCCTGATATAGATTGGTCCACAATAATCAATACCACTGTGAAGAAAGTCGTTGACTTGGCAGGCCTCCCATTAACTGACGAGCTTAGGGTTGTTTCTGAAGCAGACCAAACATTGATGGATAGTTTTACGAGCCAAATTTCTTCCATTAAGTGGCCAATATCTTTGTCTTAATGATGCTAAAAGCAATTGTGGTCCTGCATGGAGTTGTCTAATATGTTCGTCCGTTGCTATTAATTTAGGCAAAACATGGTTGGGTGGGAGAAGTATGGGCTGTTTCTGGTCATAGCTGGCAGTTGAAGCACTGATTCTCCTGCCCATCCTGATTATTTGCTCTTCATCTGTAAACGGATTTAACGTTGTCAACCTTGAACCCCTTCCAACATGCTGTTCTTGTAGCAGATCATGTAGCTCGTTGCTAAATACTTCAATCTGAGCTCCTCGGATGAAAACTGTAAGTGCCCGTTATAGCTCCTTCACTGTAAGTGGACCTATTTGTCACCAATTTGGTGGTTTCAATATATTGAATGCAAACCTGAGACAATAAGCAACTACTCTTCGTAATTTTCCTAGCTTGGAATATTTTTCAAATAGCTTAGGAAATTCTGACGTAGTTAAGCTCACAGTCATCTGCCACTGTTCAGGTGCTTGTGCTGGGTCCATGGGAACATCTGTTGGCGACTGTTTGCTTTCTTCAGCCAGCCACGATGGCCCATGCCACCAAAATGCTCTGTGAGTAGTTGTTGTGGAGATAGCCCTCTTGAAACATGATCTGCAGGATTGTCATGACTCTTGACATGTTTCCATGTGCAATCTGTGGTCAATTCATGAATCTCAGCTACTCTATTTGCTACAAATGTTTTCCATTGTGTTGTGGACGATTTCATCCACACCAAAACGACTGTGGAATCTGACCACAAGGTGATTCTGCCTCCAAATCTGAGAGCTAATTTGAGCTTACAAATAAGGTTTGATAGTAAGGCAGCGGCACAAAGTTCGAGGCGAGGAAGAGTAGTTTTCTTTATGGGTGCGACCCGGGATTTCGAACAAAGTTGCCTTGTGTTGATTTGTCCATGTCTACTCCAGCTTCTAAAATAGATGCACACTCCGTAGCCTACCTCTGATGCATCACAGAAACCATGAATTTCTATTTCTTGATACCCTTGTGTTGTGACCATCCGAGGAATGGGAAAATGTTCCAAAACCTTAAACTTTTTCATGAATGACACGTATGCTACTCCCCTTTCATCATTATTGCTCAATCGCCTTTCTAGTTGCAGAAACCTTTGGACTGTGATTTCCCTTGACTGTGCTATATTCTCTCTTAATGGAAGTCTAACTGTACATCTCCCACTCACTCATTTGAAGTTACTAGTGAAGTGCTGTTCACAAGCTAACTGCTCAGCAGAGAGGCCAGAGGTTTTAGAGCAATCCTCCAACTTCCAAAATCTCTGCAACTGTTCATCAAGTCTATCTGCGATATTTATGTGACACAGCATCGATGTGGTGCCTGGTGAGAGATTTACTGGTCTGGATACAATCCATCCAAGGGTGGTCTTCTGTAGGATGGGTAATTGTGGCACAGGTCTAATTTGTCCTACGCATATTAATTGAAAGAATATCTCAGCACCTATTAGGAGGTCGATTCTCTGTGGAATGTTAAATTTAGGGTAGGGTATTTGTATGCCGGGATGTAGTAGCCATTTTGACAAGTCAGTTGAGACTTTAGGCAACATCTGAATTATTCTGGGAAGCACTAAGAACTCTAATGTTGACTTGAACATGTTGTGCCTGGACTGAAGTGTTGCATGGATGCTTTGAGGAGACCTTGTTGCTGCCTCCACAATGCCACTAACAGTAGATAAGCTGCAACTCTTCTTCAACCTAAGAGATTGTGCCATTCCTTCGGTCATGAAATTGGAATGTGAACCTGAATCTAGTAGTGCTCGACAAAGATGTGGTTTCCCGTAGGCATCATACACGTTAACTAGTGCTGTGGATAGCATAATGTTACTCGGACTATGTCTTCCTTGCACTACATAGGAAGAGAACTTTTGCTCCGACCGTTCTACCAATGGAATGACTGGTGCTGCCTTCACCTTCAAACTGATTTGTTCCTGATTCTTTACTGGTGACATGTCCTCCTTCTCTTGAGACGCCTGCTGTTGTGACTGTGGATTATGCAGCAATGTGTTGTGTTTATGACCGCATAATTTACATGAGCTTGAGGAGCACTGCTTGACTTGATGCCCTGACCTAAGACAATTTATTCACAATCCAAGACGCTTAACTTCCCGTAATCTATCTTGTGCAGTTTTTGCACGGAACACGTCACACTGGTACAAATGATGCGATTTGTCGCATACCTTGCATTTGATCAATGTTGATGTTGCATGGGCTACTAATGGTTGTGATGACCAATGTGACGTCACACTCCTGATGTTCTGAGGGGCCCCTAGATTGATTTTGACGTGGTTTTTGATCCACGGCTTCGAGCACTTGACATGGATTTATTGAAAACGCAAATAGTTCTGCTAGTGTCGGCAACTGATTTGTTGGAATTGAAGATTCCCATTCCTTATGCATAGCACTATCTAATTTAGTTGTGATAATGTGAATCACTACTGCATCCCAACTATTTGTGGGCTGACCTAGCGCCATAAGACATCTCATATGCTTTATAGTGCTATCTGTTAGTTGCCTGAGAAAACTTGCTGATTCCCTTTCAAGTCGCAGCAGTTCGAATAAGGCCCTTACATGTTTTCCCACAATATACAGGCAACTCCCGAGTCTCGATTGTTCGAGTTTCGATTAATTCGAGATTTTTATCCCGCCGATCGATAATATACGTGGAATAAACTTCGCGTAGTAATTGGTTCCGACCAACCACGCGAGGTTTAGTTTTGGTGTAGACGTAGTTATATCTGCTCTAATTGTTTGAATTTGTGCTGATTTCACTCTTTTTTCTGTTAATCTTTTATTTAAATTTATTTATTTTATTGATTTATTTATAAATTTATCGCTTGACATGGCATCTAAAAGGAATTGTAATAGTGATAATGTAAGGGAATTGGAGAAATGCGAGTTCGCAGATACACTGTGTTCACATCTTATTTTTGGATTTACTTCCTCGCATATACAAAGATTGTATGTAATGTGATCAGAGGAAAATAGGAAAGCATGTTAGTACGACAGTAATTGCTCACAAAATCCCTAAGTAAAAACAAGAACTGGATTATTTTATGCTGATCACTATACACAACGGAAGTTAAGTTGCAATTGAGAAAATTTTTACCTGCCAGACATTGCAAATTGGAATATTTATTCATATAAGAAATACTTTGTTATTGCACTAACCTTAATCACTTTCTGATATGTCTAACGGTGCAACTCCTTCCACAAATGTCTGACATCCTGAAGGACAAGGTTTGGCCAACTCCGTGGAGGGAGATGAAGGCTGTGAAGTTGATGACGATGATGATGATGTAAGCTGGATTATCAAACTATCGACATCGTCTTGAAGTAGATCGGCTGTCCACATTTCGTCTTCTATTTTTTTATATGCTCAATATAATTGGACCAGTTATTTGGTGTTATTCGCTCATATCCTTTCTTAATTAATAATAGAACATCCTTCTTGATGAAACTGTATTATTTTGTCTTATAAAGTTTTTAAGTTGGACCCAGACCATTTCAATTGGATTTAGTTCGCAATGGTAAGGTGGTAATCTCATATATACTTTTCATATTTTTCTTTATTTTGAATGACTAAATGCAGAAGTTCCCACTTCAATAAGTCCTCTTCCACTCGTATGCCATGGTCAGTTAACCAATTTTTTATGTCATGCTTGCGCCAAGAGGTGGTGGGGATTGATTCGATTCTTCTTGAATGGTAAAGTAGTACTGAAAGCTTACGGCCCATGAATACGCGAAAAGTTGCGTGATTTAGGGGAAGGCAATTGTGGAGAGGGAAGCTTTAAGGGGAAGTGAAACATATGAAGGTGCAGCTCGGCAGGATTGCCAACGCATGGGAATTGAAGGGAACTTATGCGAAGAGAATATTCCCGGTCTTCTAAAACACGAGATTGGAGAGTAATACAAAGTGGTGGAATATATACATTTTGAAAGACGAAAATGAGAAATTTATTGGTTTTCCGTAAACATTTATTTACACTATATACATACATAACACTAAAAACACACAACTAATCTTCCTAACTTTCCTCACTTTCACAATGATTCTAAATTTATAATTACTTCTGTGTCAGTCATGTGATCAATTACATTTTCTGCTTCTATACACTCCTCTACTTTCTTCACATGTTCACACGTTTTTCCACTCCATTGTCCCAGTTTCTAAACACTCTTCTCCATTAGCCTTTTCACTTCATCCATTATAAAAGTTACATTTCTGGAAGCCACCCAATTTTTTAACAAAAAGCAATAACTGAACAGCAAATCAACAAAAAGCAATAACTGAACAGCAAATCAACAAAAACAAGAAATAACAAATAGGCAATAATGAAACAATTAAAAATGCAGTAGAGCGAATCAGGAAGGTTGGCAACGAAAGCACATGGTGATGGGATTGATTCCCTCACTGTTAGTTACCCTAACCCCCGCGCAGTACGCTTTTCGAGAATGGACTCTTCCATACCAAATTCGTCTTCTACGCATGGGCTGTAAGCTTTCAATACTAATGTATTTTGTGTTATCAATCACTATTACCGAATTTTGGGGGCAGTTAGGTATAAGTTGCTCTGAAAACGATTTCTCATATGTAACACCATCCATTTCCTCATGAACATCAGCAGTGTTTTTGTGACATAAAAAAGTAATTTCAGTACCCGATATAAACCCATTCTCATTTCCAGCGTGTACTAAAGCATACCTTGGACCTCCAGCTGTTGGAGCCTTCAACCCTCTACTGAAGCCCTCCAGAAAAGCCTGCCGAATACTTTTTATGGTGGGGTCTTTCCATTCTCTTAATACAGAATGACCTACGTTAACCCAGGACTCATCCGTATAAATTATATCCGTATTCTCTGTTCTATATTTTTTTATTTTCTTAAATATTCATGGCGCCATCAAATAATGTCATCACGTTCCAGAAAGATACTTTTATTTCCTCGCCTCTCGTACACAAATCCAACATCGTGGAGAAGTCGGTAGAGAGTGGTCCTGGTTATTTTCGGTAGATCCTCTTCATTCATTACCTTTAGAATTGAATTTAGAGTGGGAGGCAAATTTTTTTTAGAAACGTGTGAACATTTTTACTTTCTCCATACGTAGTAATGGGAAAGTATTGTGTTCACGAAAAAAATCGACTTCGAGATTTCAACGGAAATACGTTTTGAGGTCCCTAGAACACGTTTAGACTATTTTCGGAATGATGTCTGTGTATGTGATTGTGGGCGCTCTAACTCAAAAAGTACTTGTCATATCGTTACCAAACTTCATATATAAAACTTTAGCATGAGCACAAAGAACTGATTAGTTTTTAGACAATAACGGTTAACCGGAAGTCGAGGTTTATTCGAATCCGATTCGGTTTTTGCGATATTTCTCCATTAAAACATCATTATTGTATATACAATTCTATACAAAGGTTGTAGAGAATGTAATTTCGTACAGTTTTCATTTGAAACAATTTTCTATAGGAGTTATTGTTTAGGAGTTATTTATAAATAACCGGTTTTTCGGTTTCCGTCGAATATCTCCTTAAAAACATCGTTATTGGTAATCTTCATAAGGACCAAAGTTGTAGAGAATAATATTTTTTCCAAGTTTTGTTTGAAACAAATTTTTGTAGAACCATCCATTTCGGAGATATTTTGCTTTTTCTTAATACCGGTATACAGCGCCACCACCATGTAGCGGTGAATTCTGTGAACATATTCAAAATATACGTAATTTACGGCAGTAAAGACGAGTGTAATCTTTTACGATACGAAATAATAATTTTGCCTCATAATGCTATTCATAATAATTTAAATATCTATACTCCAAATATGGAGAAAGTCATATGTTGGCCACATCAGATTTTTTAAAGTGTTTTCAACTTTCCTTCATTTGCTTCTTTTTTAATCTTATAAATTGCCCTCTGAGACTCGCCACATAGCTTGCTCGTCCTACTGACTGCAGATGACAGGCTTTCATTAGACTCATTGATGCAGCTACTAAGAACATTTAATATTGTTTGTTTTTCCTTACTCCTGATTTATTCACCTTGTTTTGTTTTCCTCGTTGAGACTTCCATCTTCTCACAAAAACCACCACAATACACAGTATTTTTAACAAGAGGACACTATAAACATAAATCTTCAAACACAACGTATCTCTACACTTGAACCGTATTACACACTTCAGTTTGAAAACGTTTACTAGAATTGTTAAAGCAACTAATTTGCAATAGACAATAAAACTGGCAACATTTGTAAGCACTCGCCCGCAAACTTATGAGAAGACAAAATGACAGAAGCGCAAGATACTCCAACTCCTGAGTCGTAGTACTTTCGAAGTAGTATGTGTTCTGCCAGTTGGTAGGTTTGCTTCAAATGCTAGTCCTCTCTTCTCTGTTTTCAGCCCTTCAGTTCAGCATAGATACTTCCTTTCTTCAGTTCATCCAAAATCTGTATTCTCTTCCTTCCTCTACCACGCACCCCCTCAACCATTCCCTCTATCACATCCTCTATCAAACAGTCCCTTCAAACAATGCCCCAACCAGTTCTTCTTCCTTTTTTCTATACATTTCAGTATTGACCTCTCTTCACCTGTCCTTTCCAGTACTTCGTCGTTCCTTACTCTGTCCCTCCAACTTATCCTCTCCATTCTTCTCCAAACCCACATTTCAAACGCTTCCAGCCTCTTCTTTTCCTTTTTCCTCAGCGTCCAAGTCTCTGCTCCATATAACGCCACACTCCAAACATAACATTTTACCAGTCTTTTCTTCAAACTTCTATATAACGGTCCACAAAATAATTGCCTCTTCTTATTGAACGCTGCCTTTGCTATTGCTATTCTAGCTATTACCTCCTTATCACATCTCATATCGTCACATATCACACTCCCCAGGTACTTGAACTGCTTAACCATTTCTATTTCCTCTCTTCCAATCTTCATTCTTGCTCTCTTGCCCTCTTTGCTGATGACCATGCCTTTTGTCTTTTTCACATTTACTTTCATCCCATACTGTTTTCTCTTGTTTCTCAACTCTTCCAGCATTTCATTTATCATTCCCTCGCTTTCTGTAATTATAGCCATGTCATCTGCAAACCTTATACAATTAATATTTCTCCCACCAACCTTTATGCCTTGTTCTTCCTTAAAACACCTTCCAATGGCATGCTCTATATAAATGTTGAATAATGTTGGCGAAAGACAGCACCCCTGCCGCACACCTCTTCCTATCCGACTCCCGTCATTACATCTTCCAACCTTATTCTAATCTTCTGATTCATGTATAAATTCCTTATAAGTCTTCTCTCCTTCCATTCCACTCCGACCTCCTTCAGAATATCCATCAGTACTGTCCAGTTTACTCAATCAAAAGCCTTTTCAAGGTCAATAAATGCCACATACAGATCTCTTCCGTTTGCAATAAATCTCTCTCCTATAATCCTCAACACTCCAATGGTGTCTCTAGTGCCCCTTCCTCTTCTAAAACCAAACTGCTCCTCCCCAATCATCCCTTCCTTTTGTCCACTCAACCTCCTGTTAATCACTCTTAAAAGTATTTTTGCCGTATGAGAAATCAAGCTAATAGTCCTATACTCCTCACACTTCTTAGCATTACACTTTTTCTCAATTGGTATCATGATTGTTTCTAGGAAGTCAGTTGGCCACTCACCTGTTTCATAGATCAAACAACAAAGTTTCATTATTTCATTCATTCCTCTTTTATCCAGGCTCTTAATAAGCTCCACCGGTATTCCATCCACTCCCATAGCTTTTCCATCTTTCGTATCTTTTATAGCTCTTTCTATTTCCGATCTAGTCACTTGGAATCCTCTCTCATCCTCGATTACATTTCTCTCCTCTTCTGTATTTATCTCTCTTGGTCTTCCTTTTGTATTGTACAGTTCTTCTATGTACTCTGTCCACCTGTCTCTAACAGTGATTCTTAATATTCTTAATATTAAAATGATACATCAGTTAAAGGATGGTATGTACAGTCGTTTTCAAAAGTCTATCCACAAATGGAGTGGCGCTACTTTCGCCCTCGTTGATGTATTAACTTCATCCATTACCTATGTATTACATGACTAAACTAGAACCGAGTATTCCCACAGTGATTTATGTTCAGTATTTTAGTTAAATCACCTTTTTATCAGTGATTACTGGAATGTTCAGAAGTGAATCAAATCCATCTATTTAAGTAATTTAAATCCTTTGCATCTAAATTTTTACAGACTGTTTGAAAGTAATATTTTATTTCATCGCATATTGCTACCGGCGATTTTTGCGTTTAGGCGCATTCATAGCATTAAAAACAAAATTCTGTAACCGTTGCATCGATCAGTTCCTTTCTCGATATCTTTTTGAATGAAACTCGAACGCAGACGTGAAATGTTACAACAATTTCATAACATCTACATCACAGGTTTATGTGGCAGAGTGGATAGAGCGTCTGCCGTCCGTCCTTCTGATCTCGTATGCAGAGACTCAATCCTCGGTGGGCTTAATTTTTTTTATTTGTTGCGATTACCACACCTACTTAGCAGTAAATGAATTTTATGACTACATATTATCGCTATTTTCTTGAAATAAAGGAATGGTGACGAAGTTTGCGCGAGTATTCATTGAGTTATAATTAGAAGCCAGGAAGTGCCAGATTAAATTAATAGAATGTGCGACTCAAGTGAAAGAAGCGGAATCAAAGAATGAATATTCATAATTGATACGTCACTTTAGTAATTAGATCTTCGGTTACAGTGATTCGCTTGCCCTGCAACGAATTCCATAAATAAGCACAACAGTGACTTCTATTAGCTCTTATTCATTCTTGTTATCGTCGCTCGCAAATTTTTAGTAGAAGATTTTTCAATAATTTTTAGCACCGAGAGAAATGTCACAAATCACATGGAATATAAATTTAAATAAGATGATCGGAGAAGCAAACTCAATTGCAAGCCAAACATTTCCAGGAATTATACAAAATGCAAGCCTTGGTAAAGAAAAGACACAGTAAATAAATTGCTTTTAATATCTTGTTAAATTACCATCACATCCAATTGCAGATTCGAGTCTGGATCTCATCGACTCTACTAAATTTTCTAAAAGTTTGAGACGCCGTCCTAACGTAGCCCAAACATCCCTTACATGGGCTTCTAACGCCTCCTCGTTCCTTTTGCCAGCGTAGGACCATTCCTTCACCATGGGTTCTCTAAAGGGTTGAGATAGGGCGAGTTCGGCGGCCACGGCAACACGATTACGCGAGGAGTACTCTCGAAAAAACATTTAGTTAAATTGGCCTTATGTATTGGGCAATGATCTCCTTCTCTATGCCTCTTTAACCAATTATATATGGTTTTCCTATCAATATATATGGGCAATTATCTTGCACGAAAACTACTTCCTCGCCTTCGGGAGCCATTTCATTTATATATGGCAGAAGTTTGTCCTTAAATTTTTAGTAGAAGATTTTTCATTAATTTTTAGCACCGACAGAAAGTAATATTTTATTTCGCCGCATATAGTTACCATAGATTCCCTCAAAGACTGAGGTAGCACGAGTGCGACGTGCTTGGAAACTCGGTTCTAGTTCAGTCATGGAATACATAGGTAATGGATGAAGTTCAACGAGGGCGAAAGTGGCGCCAATCCATTTGTGGATAGATTTTTGAAAACGACTGTACATGTTGACCTTTTATCACGGGCCAATGCATTAAAAATTAAAATTGCAGCAATTAAATTTTGGGGCTCCAAATTTTTACTGGGGCCCTCAATACTGCCGATTCTCTCCAAAACCTTCGGATTTTATTTACAAATCCGTGTTTCCCCCCTCCCGTTTTTTCACCGTGAAAAAAAACGTTATTAAACGCCGATGGGTCATCTAGAGTAGAACGCGAGAATTTTCCGTGCAAATTCGGGAGTTGCAAAAAAATCTTATTTCTGCCGCCTTGCGTCACGGCCTTCGTGTTTATTGCCGCCGTCTTCGGAAAAGTGGCGAAATGGCCTCGGGCACCTCCTCCACCTCCCTCGGCCCCTTCCTCCTCCGGCCACCAAGCGGCACGTGTTTGTTTCCTTCGATTGTATTCATTCGAAGCTTTCTGAAACGTCGCGGGGTGGAGTGCTTCCCAAGTGGTTGTTGTTTCGCTCTCCCCCTGCTTCCTTCCCCACCCCCCCCAATCCATTCGAATCCCTCCCCTATACATACCCCTTTGGTTCACGGGAGCGGTGGTGCCAGTGCCCCGAGTCGAGGAGGTTTCCGCGCTCGCGAAAGAGTAAAGTGCCCCCGGGGTGTTTACTCGTTCGCCCCCTCCACGCCCCTCAAGACTCTCCCTGCGACGAGGGCGGAGGGGGAGGCAGTCAGAAGAGGATGAAAGGCTGTTTACACGCGCAGTTCCCTTTCTCGAACCTCCGCTACATCTTTTCCTCCACTCTCCCTCTCTCTCTCTCCTTTTCGCCGTACTTGCTCAACGGTACGACTTATCATTCCAACTCCGTGAGATATTTTATGTCGGATCCGAGGTCGATTTTAGCGACGCGGCGGCGGCGGCCTGCCCTTTAAGGGACCCGACCACTTGAAAAGTCACTGTGATTCGATGAGTGATCGATTCTTGAGCGATGACTAAAAGAGATCGATTCAGTCGATAATGATCGGTCGTTTATCTATACATATTGCAATTTTTGCGTGAATATACGTGCGTGTGAAACCTCCGTATTTGTAATATATTGACGCTTCTGTCAGGGTATAGGAGAATGAGGAGGAGGATACAAATTATGAGGAACTTCCAAATGAGCTAGAAACTAGAAATTTTGTATCGAAAATTTCAAAAATGTTAATTTTTATGGCCGTTAAAAAACGTCAAAATTGAAACAAATATTTAATTGTTCAATGTGCTACAATGCTGATTTTTTTATAACGGTGGAATTCGCTATTAACCAAAACGGATTTATAGAAATTTAAATGTTTATTTATTTGGCCGATAAAAATTCATAATAGTTAATCAAATAGACAAATGTTTATGAAATTTTGTTCGAGCTAGAAAGCTGAAAATTTTCAGAAAGTTAGAGAATGGTGTTTCAGCGGTAATTAACGTTGAAAATTACTATGGAGTTTATTATTGTGGCCGTTAAAAATTCATAAATTTGAAGCAATGAAATCGATGTAAATGTATTTATAGACGTGCTACATAATTAAAATGTGGCAGAAATGTGTGGCATTGGTAAGAAACATCGGATAAAATATAAAATTCTTAAAATTGTAATTTTTAGTGGCTGTTTCGCCCGATTATTGCCCCATACGAGGATAAGAATTAATTATGACGCCCATCCATACCACCTAGAGCAGTGCTCCACAACCTGTGTGTCGCGGTAAAATTTTAAATTATAGGAATGGGAAAAATAATATTATATTCTTCTATTGCTAACATAAGACCAGAGATACCAAATAACTTGTGGTACGATTTCTCAGGCTGTTTGCGCTATTGAAGCCGAAACCAAGTTGCTTCGTAGCTGGGGAATAGAATTTTCATCATAGGATCATGTCGTTATCCTGGTCAAACTATTTGAAAAAATTAGATTTTAGCAATAATTTTATTCATTTGCATGTGAAAGGTGATTTTATCTTTTTGTACCTACATGGTGGTAAAAATTCTTTGCAGCATCGATAAATTTGGTTCAGTATGCCGCGAAGTTCGAAAGAACCCGAAAACGTGCCGTGAAATTTAAAAGTTTACGAAACACTGACATAGAGACCAAATTTGGTAAGATTATAGGTTTTCAGTCACAACCAATGGTAAAAATCCGACATCGTTAAAATCCTAATTTTTAGGCGCGTTTCGCTTCCAGCGTGAGCACCTATTGTCGTCGGTCTGACCGTCCGTCTGTCTGTTTGTCCGTCCGTCCGCATGTCCGTTCTTGGCTTCTACCGAACGGATTTTCATGAAATTTGATATTAAGGACACAGTCAAAGCTAATAAGAAAATTGCAAAACTGAATCACGTGAGCCAATCTATACTGGTGACAAAAATGATCTTTCCGTCATATCTCGTAAAGTATTAGTCATATCAAAATAGTTTTAAAATAAAACTTATAGGACTAGTAAAGTAGAGTATTTATATTCTTTTATCCGTTATCAATAAAATCGAGTTGAACTTGGACAGTTTCTTGCATGGTTACTTCTTCATTCGATAACATAAACAATCTCACAAACAAACGTTTAATTTACTTACGTGTGCATGTAATATTATTAAATATGAAGAAAATGGATTATTTATGAAGAGGTAAATAACTTTAAAACGCTCTTTCCCATATTTACAGGTATATCATCTCTTTCAAAGATGTACTCCATTGCACGAAACGCGCCCATTTGTGATACGACGCTGTATACTTTCCTAACTTGTTTAAAGTACACGGAAATATAGTTAATCCGTTTTTGAGAGAATGACTTTTAATACCGTGGATGGTATTAAAAATTCCCCATGTCATTCCGCTTTGGTCTACGCATCTCATTGTCAGTGGGAGTCAACAATATTAGGTATTCAACGCGTAATGTCATTTTTTCTGATGAATGCGTTGAAACGAAAAATATGTTGACCGTGTCACATTGATATGCATATTATAATGAAACTTTCAAATTTGAAATGTTGCCAGCATTTTAATAATAAATACAGAGAAGCTTGAAAGTTTATTGGATATTATTTTTCAGATTTTTTTAAAGAAGGTATGGGGTATGAGAATTTTAAGAGAAACGCTTTGAATAGCCAGGATTTGGTGGTGAGTGCCTAAAACCTACCGGAAGGTAGAATTACTTTACTAGTACTGTATTATTGTATTGTATATCTACAATCAGGGCCTATCACAGGGAGAGGGGCAGGAGGGCCATTTGGCCTGGGCCTCACATTCACGGAGGGCCTCAAATTTAGACTTTTGATGTTTTCTCCAAATGGGGTTATACATACAGACACAGAGATACACTGACAGGATTGAAAGAAGAAGACGTTCGTCATACAACTTAAAACTTGTCCCCCATTACCGGGCCGCACCGCCTCTAGTGCACTATGTATTAACATAAACAGCGCATCGAAAGAAAAAGAATAGGCGAATTGGAGAAGATGGATTAAGAACTACGTAAGTGAGTCATATTTTTTTATAAAATCAATTAATTACTCAACCCGACAGTCGTGGTAACCTGTCCTTTTGTACAGAAATATCTAGTTTTGTGGTTTACCTTTGTTAGGCTTAGGAGAGCATTGACCAAACAAAACTTTTATTTATTTGTATTGCGACAATTATTTGGCAGTGATCTCTTTTCCCTGAGTAAGCAGTTAATAGTGGACTGTTGAGTTATTTTGCTAAAATTACTCCGCGGACAAAGTACGCCGCGCGCCCGATGACTTGTGTGAGAAATAAGAGCGCGCCCACTCGAAGGTTAAAATGTTTCCACAACATTATTATTAAAATAATCCATTTTCTTCCTATTTAATAATATTACATGCACACGTAAGTAAATTAAACGTTTGTTTGTGAGATTCTTTATGTTAGCAACAATGAAGAAGTAACCATGCAAGAAATTTTCAAGTTCAACTCGAATTAAGACATTCTCATATGATTTTATCGATAAAGCAATTCCTACAATATAAATGCTTAGAAAAGAAAGTACTCTTTGTCACCAGTAAAGTAAATGTAGGAAGAAGCACTTTTAAGATATGTTATTTATTTATAAACCGTTATTATTTGAGTTTCTATTTTGTTTTTTACATTTTCTATTTTTTGTTTTAATAAAAACTAATAGGGCAGCCCCAGATCTCCGATCCTCAATGCGATTTAAATAAACAAATGGTTTAGTGAAATAACTTTTATTGAATAATTAATGAAATTCAAAGTATTAAAATAAAAAAGCCTCTTATCTCACCTCAATATAAAGAGTAAGAGAAAAACATATAATCCTACCAAATTTTAAGTTTCTAGCACATCTACAGATGTTAACAGTAAATTGTAAACAAATGCTGACAGTCCTCAACGTAACCATTTTAAAACGTTATAGTATCAATTGAAACAAAATAAAAAAATTAATTGCACAATTTAAGATAAAACAATTGGCTGGGAAATTGTTTGTTATACACATGTTATTGACACAGCTAGAAAAACTTCCCATACGCAGTCAACAGACTAATTATCCGGAAATATTTAAGTTGCTATGCTTCATTAATTTCGATGCGAATAATGCTTTTCTTTAGTCTATTTGAAGGTTTAATTGGCATTAAATGAATCGGAGGCAACAATGAGAGTCTCCATGGAAACGCCCGGAATGAGTACGAAAAACTTCGAAAAAGGATGCGTATTTCAGAAAACTTCGACCGTGTACCGTGTAAACATTGCAAGAATACGATAGTATAAAGCTTTAGCCGTCGAATAAAGCAAAAAAAAGAAAATCGGTCAATATTTACCTATTTTAATGTATGAAGGAATAAAACCTTGCACTCTAAAAAATCGAAAATCCCGCGTAAACATATGGGAAGATATAATTGTCTCCTGGATTCGAACCTGGGACACTTTAGCAGACGAAAATATTTTTCCAGGGTCCTTATAGCTAGTAGAAACAAAACGCCGTTTATCGCATGTCTTTATGACGAACGGTTCTCGAGAAATACGCCGATATTAATTGTAAACAAAGGTCTACAGACGGCAACGTAAAATTAATATATAGTTAGATGTATTGTTTTCATTTATTATTAAAAAATCGATGTGTATTTACGTATTTACTTTTACATTAAAAATTAGTAACCCCACTTCACTATTAGAGGGCGCATCATGTTGCCAAGGCTATGTATATACATAGCCTTGCATGTTGCTAGCCCAGGGCGCCCAAATGTCTTAAGTCACAACTGTAACTACGCTACGAGTCAGTCCGACGTGTATGTTGTTTGTTCTTCATTAGTGGATAGGCACTGCAAATTTCGTCACCCATTGAAATGTTGTGATAGTTCGTAATTTTCGAGCAGGGCTGCGTTGTGTTCCTAACTTCAAAATGCCAAATATTTTTCAAGACGCCAGATTGTTCTAACAAAGAACAAACCACTATTGTAATTCGGTATGTAAAGATTGTCGACAACAGCTCAACATTTTTAATCGAAGAAAGGTTTTTGTGTTTTGATAATTTCACTAAAAAACAGGAAGGGAAATTGCTGCTCGAGTTTTAACAATTATAGAGTTTGGGTTAGATTATCAACTCTGCATTGGTCAAGCCTACAATAATGGATCTAACATGGCTGGCAAGTATAACAGCGTACAATCAGTTCTCTTTGAGCATAACTCAAAATGCATTTTCTCCAGCTGTGGAAACCACATATAAAACCTTGTAGGTGTTGACTGTGCCGAATCGTGCAAAGAGACAATCACTTACTTTGGAACTATACAGCAAATGTACAACTTATTCAATAGCAGTCCACGAAGGTGAGAAATATTGAAGCAACATCTTCCAGTTTCACTTCATGGAATGTCCAAAACTAAGTGTTCTGCACAGGTTGATGGTTTACAACCAGTTGCATATCATTTGGATGAAGTAAGAATGGCCTTAATTGAACTTGAATCTCTCAATCTCACACTGCACAGGCTAGAACTGAACTTCATTCTAAAAAGAAATACATGTCCAAATTTGAAAATGTGTTCTAATGTCATCTTTGTGGGTTAAGTTACTACCAGACTA
Source organism: Uropetala carovei (assembly GCA_036926305.1). Taxonomy (NCBI): domain Eukaryota; kingdom Metazoa; phylum Arthropoda; class Insecta; order Odonata; family Petaluridae; genus Uropetala; species Uropetala carovei. The sequence goes on from JAXCHB010000191.1 coordinate 1,527,086, forward strand.
ATCTGTTGATTGAAGCACGTAACGATACACTTGATGTTGAGTGGGGTAACATTGAAAGTCTCATTTCTGACATTCAGCAGGTTCGTGAACAATGGGATGCGGTCTTGAGTGAGGCCAAATTAGTAGCTCAGAATATTGGCATTTCATTTGAGTTTACCTGCAATCGCAAGATTCGTAATGAGTCTGATGTTGAACTACATTATAGAATCAATGTCTTCTTTGTTATTGTTGACTCCATTTTATCAGGTCTTAAAGGGCGGTTTGAATCACTTGGTGTAATTTGCAGGGCCGGCTCAACAATACAAGCAGACCAAGCGACCGCTTGGGGCGCCGAATTTTTAGGGGCGCCAAATTTTCCTGGCAAAAATTTTCCATTTTGTTTTCCATTGATATGTTTAGTGTTTGCAGGTTGCGAATGAATGTGAAAATTTGACTTCAAGTGAATGTTCAGGGGCAGCTCTACTCCGAATGGTAAAATAGTATTTCCGAAAGCGGCTTCCGAGAAAACTACGGAATACAGGTGGCTGGATGTGGTTTTTCCAACATTTTATTACTGTTAAGGTATGTTGTACACATATGCGCATTTCCCGGCAACAGAACAGCGAACCGCGCAGCGGATCGAGCAGCGAATCAAACCTTGCAACAAGAGGGCGCTCGGCACGGTGTTGCAAATCGTTGTTCGCCTGTTTTCCGCCAGTATCCTTTCGGTCTCCGAGTAGACAGGACTTCTCTTCAAGTAGCTGCTGCAGCTTATATTTTTGTGCATAAATACGCTTCCAAGAAGAAAAGAAGGAAAATTGGTTTGGTTAAATAAATAAATTATGTATCTGTTCGCGCCATTTAAAGGATTGAATACGCGCGGTATACTATTTTCTTGGACTGTCGTAATATATGCGCGAGAGGGAGTCACCTGGGGCATGAGTTCACGGCTCACGGGTTGGTCGCTGTCGGGGTTTTATGAAGGCACTGTGTCTCGGTGGAAGTGGGTCGAAGGTTGTCGTCGTGGACGGAGAGTTGTTGGAGAAGTCTGTCGAAGGTTGTCGTCGTGGATACCGGAGGAGTGGGGATCGACAAGGAGGAGCCGAAAGTTCCCTAATACTAAAGGCAAAGGACCCGAGAGAAGAGGTGAGTGGTGGATTATTGTCGCGGGTTTGGGTTCCCGTCTCAGTGTCTCTCGCATAGAATTAAAATTAGATTGCAGTCCACTTCGTTCTCGTGCAAATCGCAAACAATTTGGTCCTTCGGGCCGGATGGCCTATGGGTTTTATGAATATTTGTCGTTAAATGAATTTCGTCTTCGTTAAAGTTTGTCGGCTTTCCTCCATATCTTTTCGCTGAGAATTTGTTACTTTGTATAGTAAAGTGGCATTTTTCGTTTGGTAAGCATGCCTACGATCGAAGAATTATTAGTAAAGGAGGAGTTAATGTCGCAGAAAATTATTCGTATAGAGGAGGTGGCTAGTCGGGTCAAAAGGGATCCGGCTAACAAGAAAGATGCGGCGTTATTGCGGGTAATGTCGGAAGGATTGGATCAAATGTTTGATCGCTATCATGAAATTCTGGCGAAAATCGTGTTGAGTTATAAGAAACAAAATGATGACCAAGGCGAAGTTTTTCAGTCTAAGATTGTCCAGTTTGAATCTAGTTACTATAACATTAAGGCGATATGGGCAATTATGCTTCTTTTGGAGGGATCGGGGTCAAATAAAGATGCGTCAGTTTCTCCTAACATATGACCAGGCCAAGGATATCGGGCATTGCGCTACCTAGATTGAACTTAACTGAATTTAATGGAGACCTTAAGGCATGGCAAGGTTTTCATGACATGTTTGAGGCTACGATTCATCATAGTACCGAATTGTCTGATATACAGAAATTTATGTATTTGCGGTCATGTCTAAAAGGAGAAGCATTGTCGTTGGTGTCATCTTTGCCCATTACTAGTGCGAATTATTCGGTGGCGTGAGAGTTGTTGATGTCACGCTACAGTGAACCGTCATTGTTAACGAACGCCTATTTGGAAGGGCTACTGGGTTTGAAATTAGTGGAGCGAGCACCCGAACAATTGCGAACTTTCGTTACCTTGTTGACGGAATATACGGGCGCTCTAACGGCGTTAGGGCATCGCGTCGAAGATTGGGCCGTACTTCTTTTGTTTATTTTACGAAAGAAGCTCAGCGCAGATGTGAGAGAGAGGTGGGAGAAAAATGTTTCGGAGGAAGGGTTGTCGACGGTGAAATGTTTTATTTCCTTCTTGGAAAAGGAGGATCGGGTGCTGGAAGCAGCCAAAGGTGGGCCTTCGAAAGGAAGTTCGCCCGGTATTAGATCATCGGGAATACAAATGGAGAAAAAATATAAATTGTATGGGGCCCGGACTAGTACTCAGGTGGCAAGCACGGATGCATATCCTTCTCCCGCGTCTTTGAAATGCGTGTTTTGCGGAGCTAAGCATCCACTATACTTGTGTGGAAAATTTAAGGGTTTATCTGTTGATGATAGATTTCGTGTGGCGATGGAATACCGCCTTTGGCTAAGTTGTTTGCAGTCTGGGCATTTGATTAAAACTTGTCGCAGTCGAAACCCCTGTCCGTACTGTTCGTTTAGTCATCATTCATTGCTGCATTTCACTCCACGGAATCAAGCCTCGGGTAGTGAAAGGGTAGTCAAGAGCGTGGAAAAGGGAGCGAATACAGAAAGCACCTCCGTTGCTCAAGGAAAAATTGAAGGTGCGTCTATAACATCGGCCACTCCTGTGGAAGCAGTTGTTGATTCATCAAAGACCCAGGGGGAAGTTACAAAGTACGTTGTTTTGTTATCCACCGCACAAGGTCGGGTGCGGGACCGACATGGAAATTATCAGAGTGTAAAAATTTTGATTGACAGAGCAAGTCTAGGAACATTAATTACGAAGGCGTGCGCTCTGCGCTTGGGTTTGCCTATTCAAAGGATGATCACGTCCATTTTCGGTTTAGCTCAAACATCGGTGGGCGTCGCTCAAGGGAAATTAATTTGTGTATTAAAACCGACTCCGAAGATGGGGGCATTAGAGCTTGAAGCCTTAGTTATAGAAAATATTGCGCGTTGCCCTACGATGGAGGTAGCAAGGCAGCAGTGGCCGCACATACGTAATCTTACGCTGGCGGATCCATCGTATTATCGTCCTGAGGCTATTGATATTTTGCCGGGTGCTGAATGGTTGGGCACAGTAATGATTGGTAATGCAGTAATAGGTCCAAAGGGCGTTCCGTGTGCAATATAGACAGTTTGGGGCTATTGTTTAATGGGAAAGGTGTCTCAAGAGGCCAACCGCATTGATTCGTTTTGCTTGACGATGGAATCTCAATTTTGGGAGGTGGAGGAACCTCCGGTCACTCATTACCTAAGTGAGGATGATAAACAATGTGAATCTCACTTTCAGTCAACCGTATCTAGATTGTAAACTGGTCGTTACGTAGTTGAGCTTCCTTTTCGAAGTGATGAGGCGCTGTTAGGAAACAGTCGAAACAGTGCATTTCGCCGGTTTCACCAACTTGAACGGCACCTTGATAAACAGCAGAAACTTAGGCAATGCTATAATGCCTTTATGACGGATTACGAGGCGCAAGACCATATGATTAAGGCTGTGGGGCCACCGATAGTCTCCCCGCCCTTTTATATTTATCGCGACGGTGATAAATTCGAAAGGTTTCGAGTGGTCTTTGACGCCTCCATGAAGACTGAAAACGGCCCTTCGTTGAATCAGATCTTACATAGCGGCCCAAAGCTGCAATTGAACATTGTTGATATTTTGTTGTTATTTAGAATGCACAAGGTAGTTCTTATCGCGGACATTCGCCAAATGTACCGGAATATCTGTTTTAGTAAGAGGCATTATGATTTACAGAGAGTATTTTGGCGTGCAAGTTCGGAACAGCCGCTCGTCGAGTATAGTCTTACAACAGTAACCTATGGAGTGGCATCGGCCCCATACTTGGCAATAAGAACGTTGCAACAATTAATCGAGGATGAAGGGGAATCTTACCCGGCCGCAGCGCAAGCTCTTTGCAGAGCAACTTACATGAATGACATCGTGTTGTCGAGTCCTCCAGCGGAGGAGGCGGTAAAGGTTAGAGATGAGTTAATAAAGTTGTTGTCATTAGGTGGTTTTTCACTGAGGAAATGGACGGAGAGTTGTTGGAGAAGTCTGTCGAAGGTTGTCGTCGTGGATTGAGAGTTGTTGGAGAAGTCTGTCGAAAGTTGTCGTCGTGGATACAGGAAGAGTGCGGATCGACAAGGAGGAGCCGAAAGTTCCCTAATACTGAAGGCAAAGGACCCAAGAGAAGAGGTGAGTGGTGGATTATTGTCTCAGGTTTGGGTTCCCGTCTCAGTGTCTCTCGCATAGAATTAAAATTAGATTACAGTCCACTTCGTTCTCGTGCAAATCGCAAAAATACATAGCTTTTCCTGTTCCACGGCTTTTTACAAATTTTTGCTCTTTCCTGCCGGAATGATGATAACAAGCTTGACATCTTTTTCTGACATTCATTACCTGAGAAACCGATTCAGTTGCGATCTCCTCCCGAGCATCATTTTTCATTAATTTATTAAAATGGTTCTTGTTTTTTCATCCCAAAGAGCCTGTTTGCTGCTATAGATTTCAATAAATTTCAACAACGTTTCATTTGGCCACTCCATTTTAATAATACACTCTACAACTGAACGATATACACATGCGAAAAACGACGTGTCTTTCTTAGTGGTAAGATGATAACTGAATGTAAACACGTCTACGCTCGCTTAAATGTTACACGCCCGTCCAGACAGGTTGCAGCGTGCGCGCGCAACATCCTTTGATGGTTCGCTGAAATACCGTCTACGCATGGATCGCCAGTGTATTGCGCGGAAATGTTGCACGTTCGTGTTCGCGTTCGCCAAAATGTTGCGCTACTTTGCCAAGTTCGTTGTTCTGTTGCAGGGAAATGCGCATATGTGTACATACCTTTACATTCTGGGGATCTTTGCCGACCGGGTGAAAGCAGTTCTCACCACCCCTAATATTTTTAGCTGATTCCCTCTGTGATTTACCGCCCCCAAGGGTTTCTCTCCGGGTGCAATGCACCCCTTGCGCCAAAGGCCTGAAGAGAGGAGCATTCCCTTAGGTTGGAGGGGGGTGGGGAGAAAGGTCATGCCTCGGCATCGCCCCCGCCTTACTAGCCTCTGCAGTCTTATCAGAAGTTGGCCAGTGGGAGACATTTGCAAGGGTGCCCAAGAGCCAAGGAAAACCTTAAAAAGTCCGAGGAGGATGCGGGATATCCCAAGACTCTCCCTCCTACGCTTCCTCTTTGTTTCCACGTGCATTCATTTAGGCACATTCAAAATTCTCGGTGATTGGTTGGGGCTCTTGTTTGAGGACGAAATATATATCTTTTGGGTTTCTTTTACTGCTTCTTAGTAATTGCTACGCTGTGTTAGGGTGTGTGAGGACGGGGTACATATTCTCACACCACTGTTTTCAGCCCCTTCTCCTTCAACATTTCCTCCTCCCTCGCATTTTGCTTTGGTGACATCGAAAAAGAAATATTTGTCCGCATCAGTTCCAATACGCCCATCGCTGCTGTGGAAAAGTCAGTCGAGTGGTGTGCGTCTTTTAGTGTTTGAAGAATCTGTTATCAAGTTATAGCAGGTTTTTTCTATAACAGGTTAGTTTTCCTTTGGCATAATTGATGTTTTTGTCTTTGCTCAAGAAGAGACGTCAATATTTAGTGTAAATGGGAAAAATACCCATTGATAAAAGCGGGTGTTTCACCCTGAAGTTGGAGCTATACCTAGTTTATGATCAACGAAGAATTTCTAAACCAGGAATTTAGTATATACATATTTTTATTCGATCTTTTTCTATACCTATATCTTTCACGTTGTATAGTTAAATTATTTTTTAATTTTATTCAAATAAGTTTGTTGCTATTATACGCTTTCTTGAATCAACCTTTCATAAGTAGTTTAATGTAGAGGTTTTTCTCTTTAAAATTTGAGGTAAATAACTCTATTATTGGGAAATTTGATTTCCTTTTAAGAAATTCATCCTGAAGGTCGTTTTAAATTTTCACTTTTAAATTGGTAACAAATTCGTGAGCTGTTTCTGTAACGAAAGTTGTCCTTTGTTGTAATGATTCCAGGTAATAGACGATGTTTATCTTGCTGTTTAAATTCGTAATCAGTCATAAAGTTGGAGTCTCATTTGTTCACGATAAAGCCCGCTTTTCATCCCAACCCATATGTTTTAATAATTTTTTTTGGGAACGTCTTTCCAAAGGCACTTCCACGATAAGGTTTGATTCGATTCGTTTTGTAGCTTCTTTTTCCCCTGCATCCTTCCTTTGCAGTATTCACAGACTCCCAAGTGCATTTTGCAATCAAGAATCAATTTCATCCTTTCTATTTCATTCCAAGACCAATTTGTACCATTAGCTTTAGATAAGTTCGTCACTGCCTTTATTCATGCGTTTTACAATGCGTGCTTATGTATGAATAAGGCAATGTGTCGATGTTGAATTTTCGATGCCTTCTTTATGAAACTTACTGCACTAGCAAGTTTGACAACCATTGATTGAGCCCCATCTGTGCGTACGTATAGCGATGTAAGTTCCAATCAATCTCATTGTCATTGAAATAAGTATCGCACAATTTATAATTTCTTTGTGACATTTCAAATTTATTTTTCTGTGAATAAAACCTTGTTTTGTTATCAAAACGGTTAATCATAAAAATACACAAAACTTCAAAATAATTATATTCTATTATACTACTAAACTACCGAATTTTAATGTAAAATTTATGTATCGATGGGGCGCCATAATTGAAATCTGCTTTGGGCGCCAAAATGTCTTGAGCCGGCCCTGGTAATTTGTAACCTGTTTGGGTTCATCTGACAATTTAATAGCCTGAGTAGCGAAGATCTACGTACATCAGCAGAGCAAGTCCAAAGAAAGTACACCAAATAAATATCAACATGTGTGACGACGTCATTTTCCTCAAGCGAATACATTCCGTGAACTTTAAACTGGATTGTAAGCCAAAGGAATTGCTTCAAGAAATACTACAACTTGGACTTGCTGGTGTGTTTCCTGATGTCACCGTTGCATGGAGGGTTTTTCTCAGTCTACCTGCATCAGTAGCTTCAGGTGAACGGTCTTTCAATGTGCTGAAGCAGGTCAAGAATTACCACCGTTCAACTATGGGACTAGATCGTTTGAATGGCCCTGCTATGCTCAACGTAAACTGTGACATTGCAAGAAAACTAAATTTTTCCACAATAATTGGTCAATTTGCACTGAAGAAGGCTAGAAAAGCATTTGTTAAATAAAAAAGAACATTTATTACAAATTATTGCTTTGTATTTTTTGTGTTAAAAGCGTTGATTTGTTAAATGTAAACATTTAAAATATAGCACAATTTTTGTAACCCTGTTTTGGCATTTCTTCATTTTTTAATATCCCGGGGGCCTCAAACAATGGAAGTGGCCCGGGCCTCTCTCGACCTCTGATAGGGCCTGTCTACAATACTTAAGTACTTAGCGTAAATGCCCATATGACGGAAAAGAAAATTATATATTGCCGTATCCTCCTCCCTCCCTACCCTCCCTCCACCCTCTCTCCCTCCCTCTCCCATCCTTCTCACTCCCTCTCCCACCCTCTCGTCCGATACATCTACGTAAATGCTTCGTATTTCTATCGTAGTATATATGCGTATTAAGCTAACAACAGGAATCTCGAGTCTCAAAAATGACATTCGTTGTCCAGGAAACTAATCGATAAAAGCGCGATATTTGATCAAAATTGTCACATATTCGTTAAATGTGAGTAATTTCGAACTGAAGGCGTAAATCGATGATAAGAATAAGAAACCTTGTACATTCTTCTTTAAAACAGTCTACGTACGGTGATTGTATGTCAATTTTTTCTAATTTTCATTTGCAAAAGAGCGAAAGCCTGCACGTCGAAATGTCGTATTTTACGTTTTCATACGGGAAACGGAAATGTTCTCCTAGAGTCGAACCCGGGCCTTTTTTCGGGATTTTTTCGCCATTGCCTTTTAATGCGTGATTAGTGCATATCTTCCAAATTTCAAACTCGTACCTATTCGGAAATTATCTTAAATAGCGTCTAAAGAGTGGCTTCAAAAGTGTGTAGACTAAAAAACAAACAGGAAAGAAAGAAAGAATCCTACACCTTTTATAAGATAAGACTACTATATAATGTAATTGTCGGGTAGGCGTGAATTAATTATTACCTTAAGATAAAATAAAAATTAACGAAACCAACTTTTAAGTACACTAAAATGAAAAAAATTAATATAAAGTCCATATAACCGAATGTTTCAGAAATTATCAAAGATTTATGTTAATGAATATTTATATGTTAAACATCCTAAATGATTCTATAAGAATTTTATTGCATAAATATAAATAACCTAATGTACTACAATAATCGCTATTCAGATTGTAATGGACTTTCATTTGCTCGTTTTCTTGCATCTATAAATCTATTGCTTGTCAGTCGATTTACTGTTGCTTCTGGTGACTCATTAGCTCTATGCCTCGCTTTTCTTTCATCCTTCTATCATGTTCCGTTTCTCTTCTCTTAGCTTCAAGAATATTTCCATTTGGCGAGATTTCCAGCGAGTTTGTGCTCCTCTCTTAAGTCTTCTTTTCCTTTTTATATTGAGTTTCATTACTTTCCGTAATTATGAACTGTATTAATTATAGGAAAGCGGTAAAAATATGTTATTTATGGCCAGGGGCGGCTTGAGGTATTTTGGCGCCCCGGGCAAGAATCCGCTCAGCGACCCCTTCTGTAAATATTCGTTAAGATATTTTAACAAGTTAGGAAAGTGTACAACGTATCACAAATGGGCGCGTTTCGTGCAATGGAGTATTAGAAACAATTATATACCTGTACGTGAGGGAAACTGCGTTTTCAAGTTCTTTTCTTCATCATGAATAATCCATTTTCTTCCTATTTAATAATATTACATGCACACGTAAGTAAATTAAACGTTTGTTTGTGAGATTGTTTATGTTAGCAACAATGAAGAAGTAACCATGCAAGAAATTTTCCAAGTGCAACTCGATTTAAGACATTCTTGTTCGATTTTCTCGATAACGGCTACTCCTATGATGAAAATGTATAGGAAAGGAAGTACTCTTCTTTACTAGTTCTCCAACTTTTGTTTGAAAAATATTTTGATATGAGCAATACTTTACGAGATATGAGGGAAAGTTGATTTATTATCACCAGTAAAGTGGTACCCCTGATTGGCTTACGTGATTCATTTACGCGATTTTCTTCTTACATTTGATTGAAAGTCCTTAATATCAAATTTCATGAAAATCCGTTCTGTAGAAGCCGAGAACGAACATGCGGACGGACGGACAGACCGACGATAATAGGCATTCACGCTGTAAGCGAAACGCGCCTAAAAAGAGCTCGTTAATTTATTTATTGCCTCGTAAAATGATTGATAATGACAAGTAAAAGGAATTTTATATAGATTCCCGCCTATCCCGCTATATAAATTGGTATCCAGTATTTATCCTCTTGCAAGTAATGTAGAGATAGATGGTAAAACACCTGGTTGCCCTGGGCAGCTGCTCGGCTCGCCGGTACCTCGGACCGGCCGTGTTTATGGCTGTCGTAGTTCAGAATTAGTTTTATATAATAGAACTAGCATAAGTGCCCGTTGAATCTCAACGGGTCTAATGAATCTAAATTTTCGTCAATGCAACATGTAAAAATCGCAAGAATAAAATTGTGCACTGTTTTAACCATCGAATATTTCTATATTATAAGTCCATTTTAATTAATTAATTAAAATCTCACAGGAATTCCTTGTGAATAAAACAGCACCTTTCTTTAAACTAAAATAGCCATTGTTATTAGTTTTAAATTGATTATAGCATTAGGATTTCAATTTCATTAAATAAGCAGAATTCCGGTTCCAAAAACTTGGTTCAATCTTCAATTGCCTCTGATAATACTTTAAATAGATTTTGGAATATAATGTACCTCAATATCGTTTATCGTCTGCCTTCTCATTTTCCGAAACAACCACTTTCACCAGTTTTAAATGGATTTCAAACTTAGAAGAGAACTTGATTCAATTCAGTTAAAATAACCACAAATTCCAAAGAAAATCCATTTATAATATGGAATGTTAACCTAGAATTCATTCGTTCTGAAAAGTGAATAAAAGTACCTACCATGTACATATATTTCTTTCAACTAAAATAGCCACTCTTAACAGATTTTAATGGATTGATGCATTAGCATTTCAATTTCATGAAATAAGCAGAATTCCGGTAACAAAAAAATTTGCTCAATCTTCAATTGCCTCTGATAATACTCGAAATAGATTTTGGAATAAAATGACCTTAATATCGTTTAGCATCCGCTCACCACTCTGGACTTCTCAGTTTCCGAAACAACAACTTTCAATAGTTTTAAATTGATTTTTGCTTTGAAATATATATACTTGAGTCAGTTCAGTACAACTTCCACTTTACATACTGTAAATTCCAAAGTAACTCCTTTTATAATAGGCAATGCTAGCCTAAAATTAATTCCTTCTGTAAAGTGAATAAATGAAGTTCTTTCTTTAAACTATAATAGCCACTGTTATTAGATTTAAATGGATTATAAGCCTTAGAACTTACTCTGTATTAAATAAGCACCAAAATTCCTTTTATAAAAACAAATCAATTCATTAAAAGATCCACTGTTGTTTCTTCGAAAATTTCCTGTTAACAGTTTTAAATGTCATTTTAATTTTAATTGAATTTTAATTTATATTCATTTCCAAACTTTGGCCATTGTTATGAAATTAATTCGAGGAATAACAATATAAATTCGTAAGCACGTATGGTTTACAAAGAATTTAATTTAAGAATGCTTTTTATTTCCAATTTTTCTAAAATGACACTGTTGATACTTAAATTTTTTTATATTTACGTAAATATACTTATTTTCCACAAAACACGCCAATCTCTCCCCTTCCTTCCTCTCTCTCTCGTATTGAAGCTAACAATGAAAATGGTCGACATAGCAACATCACGTTAAAATGGCGAGATTTCCACAAAATATGCAAATTAAACGTTTAATATGGAATATTTCCAACTGTAGGCGAAAAAATACGAACAGAATAAGAAATTTTGTAAATTTTAAAAGTCCGAAGGTCGTGCGTTAATTTCTTCTAATTTTAATTTCCAAATGAATAAAAGCCTGCACGTCGAAAAATCGTGTTTCACATGTTAAGTAATGGGAAAAGGAAATGCCTCTCTTGGAGACGAACCAAGGAATTTTTTCGCGATTTAAATTCGTCATCACCTGAAAAAGTGTTAATCAAGCATCTCTACCAAATTTCGAGTTTCTATCATTATTATTTCTCGAGTTATTAGCGTTTGCATAGCGTGATCAACCAACGGATGACGGCTATTATTATATAAAATATCTGTGATTATGCATGCTTTGCGTTTAAAATTGTAAAGCCCACTGATGGAGGTATGCTTTTGGCATTGTAGATTTCTCGTAAAATTGTTAATTTTTATAGGTATTTCCTTTCAACTCTCGGGGATAGTTTCTTTTTCCGTAAGAAAAGAAGTATAAATCGACATTTTTGACGGTCAGACATTATTTCGTTAACATTTTAAAATATCTCAAAAATACGATTTTGACGGGAAACTTGCGCAGGCATGCGGAGAAAATTATAAAGATTAATTTCCATATCGTAGGAATTCAAATATCGTCCGAAAATCTCAAAAAATTGTTTTAACACGATTTTATCACAATTTTTATACATTTCTTACTCATAGGGATCGAGCCAACAATAGCAGTTGCCATGGCGATGAATTGAATAAATGCGTAAAACTCAAGAAAAATAGTCGTTAAAAGTAATGCTCAAAATGGCGGAAAGCTATCCTTAATAAGCCTTCATCCGGTTCTTCCGATTTAGTTTAATTTATTGACATTATATGCTTTGTTTTTCGCATCCTCGGCGCAACCCCAACTAACTAAACGAGCGAGTCGCCATTCCACATCAAATGAGCCTACTCTGAGAGCGATATTTCAAAATGACAAAAAGCTTTTCTTGAAAAGGCTTCAGACATACGTGTTTAGTGCAATTAATCTCCGGTTTTTCGATCCCCGCGCGTTCCAATTTCCCCCGACGCTGCCAAGCGCTGCCGCCGCGCACTGAGGTTCAAAGCCCTATTTCAGCTGCCCGCGCATATCCTTCCCCTCCACTTGCCCTAAGGTGTGGCTGATTGTGAGTGAAAGTGGAGTTCGAATTCTGGATCATTTACTTTTTCGCTTCCACTCCGGTCAAAAATATCGGTTATTTTTTCGAATCTGTTTTTCGGATTAGTTCCGACTCTATACCTTTATTGTGAGTTAGTTATACCGCGGAGCGTATTTTACGCCTGCAGATATATCTCGTGCAAATGACAATGAATAACTAATCAGTAATGCGGTGTCTGGTGAAGAAATGCGTCAGTGGATTACTGAACGATCGTGGAACATGGCTGTGTCGCGCAAACTGTCTCTCAACACGTCTATGTTCATTCAAACCTGTTGCTTCAAACGCGGTCGTTATACGTTATATGCGGCAGAAATACTCCTTCAAAAGGATTCTTTGTAATTGTATGCGAATTCGCATTTTATAATTAAAATGGTTCACTGCTAGTTTAATTTTATTGACATTATATGCTTTGTTTTTCGCTTACTGGTTGCACTTGGAGCCTTTCTTAAGCTTTCCCTAACAATTTCTATGTATTTTCTGGTTATAGTGCGTTTCCCGAAGTCGTACGGGTCAGATTCGCAGTATTCCGTCCGCATTCGGGTTATTTCGCTTAGGCTACGACCCAATGTTGCCACATTTCGAATTTCGCTCATTTCAACAGCAGCTGTGGACGAGTGAAGTTCTGAGAGCAATCGTGTCAACAGCGCTCGTCAAGAATTTTTGAAAGGCGTGGGAAATTGAAGACCTCTCATTGGCTGACACTTTCTCCCCCTCACCCTACAAGTCTAACCGTAGACACGCCTCACCCGTACGATCTCTGGAAACGCAGTATAGTAATCAAATAACAGCGCCTGATTTTTACCGGTTTTTGCGGTGTATATTATTACCCTCCCGATTTTCATTTGCCTAACACGTAAACAAATTATTATTCTTTCGAGAATCAAAATACCGAAATCTATAAAACAAGCAGGAGTAACACCCGAAGGTAACATTAATTAACCTCGTTTCTCTCAGGAGTTGATATAATTGTAATATCTGTTTATTTCCATTAAGGTGGCAGTCTTGATCGATCGATTTGACTCGAATATGCCATTTCAAAAACATATATATACATGTACACTAGGGTGGGCCGAAAAAATCGATTTTCACCGGACGGAATTTGGCGTATGCGCAAATGTTGCCTATTGATATGACTATTATCCATGCAAAATTTTTTTGAAATCGGATAATATTTAACCCTGCCGCCAGAGCACTAAAGTTTAAAATTTTACAAAAATTCAGGCTGAATATAAAAAGAAATGAATGTGGAAACCCAAATACTTCGAGCACAGATATACTACTATGTGCGAAGAATACCTTACTCCATCCACATTAACGTGATAAAATATTATATGTTTAAAATAAAATGTCTGTCTCTGAGAACGTTTAATAAATATCTAGAATTTGGAGTATAGGCAACCCGCATAGCAGTCGCCACTAACCTGCGATATGGGACAGTGCGCGGAATTTTCCGATTTTGAGACCTCAGACGCTGTAAACTTATCTTTTTTAAATGGAAATGTCTTCGTAAAGGTACCAACCCTTCTTCTGCAAGAAAAAGGCATAATTGCGACCCGATAAATTAAATATTTCTTAAAATTACGAGTTCTTTTCAAGAATACTTTCAGCCCTCCGCAGATTTACCGCATTTTAATGAAAAATACGCGAAGGAGAAACTTAAGTATATTTATTCCACAATTTTGATATACAAGAAAAGGAAAAGGGAGGAGAGACATCGATTAAGAGAATCATTTATGTTTACTGAGCAGCAAGGCACAGAAGAGGAAGTACGCAGAGAAGGGAGTGATAAGGACTCGGGTGAGGAATCAGATGCCGCCAATGATGACGACTTCATAAAAAAAATGGAGTGGCAGCCCCGGAATACATTAAATCTACCGAGATTCGCATCTGCTTGCGAGAGATTCTGCATTTCCAATCGAGCTGCTGCTGCGCTGGCATCTGCCCTCTTGGTTGACCTTGGGATGGTCACCGACACAGATAAGTTACTTATAGTAGACAAAAATAAAGTGAGGAGGGAAAGAGAAAAGGTACGACCCTCAAATCAGAAGATCCTTAATGATTACAAGCTCCAAGCTCTGTATTTTGACGGCCGAAAAGATATGACATATTTTTATGAAAATTCAAGACAGAAAAGACAGTGGAAGAGCACATAACTCTCCTTGAAGAACCTGGTTTTCAGTATTTAGCTCATGAACTCCTATCATAAGTAAAGGAATTGGACTGAAGGATACAATCATGACTTTTATCACCGAGAAAAAAATTGACAGAAATACCCTTCGGGCTATAGGATGTGATGAGACTGCAGTAAATACTGGTAGGAATACAGGAGCCATCAGGTGTGTCGAAATGGCACTTGGAAGACCTTAGCGTCCATGTTTCTGCTCCGTACAAATCTATACTCCAAACATAGCATTTTATCAACCTCTTGCAGATTTCCTGCTTTATATTTCCCGTTAGCAGGAGTTTCTTTCTTCTGAAAGCGGCTTTTTCTTTTTTTATTCTAGTCCTGATTTCATCTGTACATTTTGCTTCTCTCGTTATGATGCTTCCAAGGTATTTATAATCTGAAACTTGTTCTAATGGCTTTCCTCCAATACTTATGTTCAATTTTTCTTCTTCTTTACTTGATATTCGCATAACCTTGGATTTTTCTGTATTAATTTCCATACCGTATTTTCTACCTGTTATCACTAGTCTATTTATCATTTTCTGGAGTTCCTTTTCCTTTCTTGCTAGAAGTACTTGATCATCCGCGTATTTCACTGTTCTTATAATCCTTCCTCCGATTTTGAAATCTCCCGTGCCTTCTAACGCTTCCTGCATTAGCATTGAATAGAATCGGCGATAGACAGCAGCCCTGTCTCCTCTACCGATATGTACTCCGCTGGTGTCCGTATTCTCCAACCTGACCTTTACAACTTGATTCACATATAGATTCCTGATCAGTCTCCTGTCTTTCCAGTCTACACCTATATCCTTTAATATCCTCATCAGCAGTACCCAATTTACTCTATCAAAGGCCTTCTGCCAGTCGACGAAACATACGCAGCAATCTTGACTGTACTCTATTGCCCTTTCTGATATGATTCTCACTACACCGATAGCATCTCCGGTTCCACGTCCTTTTTCTGAAGCCGAATTGATCTTCCCCTAGCATTTCTTCAGCCTTTTTCTCTAGTCTTTTATTAAGAATCCTCATGATGATCTTCGAAGTGTGTGACAGTAGGGATATCGTTCTGTAGTCCTTACACTGCATTGCCTTTAGCTTCTTCTTTAGAGGGATCATTATTACATCTAAGAAATCCTGAGGCCACTCTCCCGAGTCGTAAATCTTGTTAATTAGTTTCGTAATCACTTTTAGTCCTTCCGATCCCATGTTTAAGTACCTCTACCGGTATTCCATCGCTGCCTGTAGCTTTTCCTTTCTTTAGTTCCTGTATCGCCTTTTCTACTTCGCTTTTCATAATACTTGGTCCCAAGTTGTCTTTTTCAATGCAATTCTCTTCTTCCAGTTCCATTTGTACCGATCCTGCCTGCTTTTTGTATAGTTCCTTAATGTATTCTTCCCATAGCTGTGCTACATCCTTTGGTTCTGCGACTATTTTTCCATCTGTATTAATAATTCCTTTACCACGAATCCCATTAGACTTCTTATCTTCGAACTCCAGTGCCCTAGCGTACATCATATCGTATCGTCCTAACTTCTCCATCTGTTGTATTTCCTCACATTTTTCTTTTATCCAATTTTCCCTAGCTTTATCTGTTACCCTTCTCAAGTCATTGTTTATGCGTCTATAGTTGGCTCTACCTTCTTCACTGTTAACGTTTTTCCATTTTCTTCTCTCATCCATTTTCTCCAGCATTTCCTTAGTGATCCATGGTTTTCTGATTTTCTTCTCTTGCTTCCCAATCTCTTTATTCAAGGTATCTTTGATGCTGGCTTTCACTTCCTCCCATTCTGTATCCACGGTCTTCGGTTTGTTTTCCAAATTTCTAAGGCAATCTTCCAACTTCGTGCTGAAGGCATATTTCCTTTCTTTCAGTTTTTCAAGGTCCCAAGTCTGTCTGTCTCTTCTCGTTTTCCTTTTTTTTCAGCTTTGTAGTTACATCGACTATTAGAAGGATGTGATCTGAATCAATGTCTCCTCCTGGTAATGTCTTAGCATTTTTTTTATGCTGTTCCTTAATCTTTGTTTTACTAGGATGTAATCTATTTGGCATCTCATTCTATCTCCTGGGCTTTTCCATGTGTACAGCCTTCGTTTATGGTTTCTGAACCATGTATTAGTCACTACTAAGTCGTTATTAACACAGAATTCTACCAGTTTTTCTCCTCCTCGGTTTCTTTTCCCAAGTCCGTATTGACCGACAACATTTTCTTCTTGTCCTTCACCAACTATGCTGTTCCAATCTCCCATTATTATGCAGTTTACCTTTCCTCTTCTGAAACATATATGAACATATAATTAAACCACTAAAATGTTAATGTCTTTCACTTATTTCAACTTAAAAGTAAATAAACAAAAGTGTGTAATAAAATATTAATTTAAATTTATTTCAAAAAGTTGGTTATTTTCCCGTTTCAATTTCAGGGCACTCCCTAGCGCAATGTGTTGCATAATGGCATCAACTTTTTCACAGATATTCATCGGTACGTCTGGCATACCGGACACGTACCTTTGAAGGGTATCTTAAGCTTTTAAAACATCCTCATTAGATGGCAATGGCACATCCAACCTAGCTTCGACGTTATCCACATCGTCTTCTTCCTCGCTATCACTCGCAACGGTTTTCGATTCGTCGATCGTGGGGTCATACACAACCGTCGTAGCGAAGTCATTATCAAAGGAAACAAAGTCTCCGAAACTGACAGGCCCCAATACATTACTGTCGTTTACTTCCTCCACTTCTGTACCTTGGAACACTTCTGCCGGCTGCGAAGATAGCTCGCTTTTCTTAAAACAGTTGGCGATGGTTTGAGGAGTCACCAATTGCCACGCCGACGACAAGGCCCGGCACGCGTCTAAAATCGTCCATTTTCGTAAATCATCCTGCGTACATCCATTTGTAATTTGCACCAAGTATGACGACAATAGTTTTTTTCTGTAATGACTCTTTAAATTTTCAATGATGCTCTGTTCGAGTGGCCGCAGAACACTGGTTCGTTTTTCTCAGGCCGTGGACGCTGACGTGTAGCACTCCCTTTAAATTTATAAAAACTTTCTTCAATCTTCGCCCGATTCTTTAAAATTGTAGATAAAGACGAGTTCGGAATCCTATACTTTGAGGCCAGCTTTCCTTTAGATTCTAACTTCTTGTCAATGTCTTGCAGCAAAGACATTTTTTCAGCAAGAGTAAGAGTCTTATATGCACAGCGAACCGGAGTCATTGGAGGATATATTTAAAAAATATATTTTATAGCAATAAATTTAAATATAGTCTCTCTTGCAGTTATTAAACTTAGAATATTATTTAAACTAGTAACTAACAATGATGAAAAATACAATCTAATACGAAACAAACAACGAACAAAAGGAATATTGGAACGCGTTTTCCACGCAAAACAGTAGATAAATTGAGAGGATGGACCGAATCTTGTGACAATACCCAACGCCCAGTCGGTATGATCACGCACAATGTTTGTAAACCAGCCGACATAGTGCCAGAAATATTTTAGTAAATTTCATTTAGTTTCTTTTTGGTAAGTTTTATTTCGAATCATGTCTACAAAAATGCGTTGATATTCCGAGAATCGGGCAAAATTTTTTTTCGAATTACGAATTATAGAGATTTTCGAATTATTGAAACACATTTGTATGAATTTGGCTTTTTCGGTCTTTCAAGTGTTAAAAAATTTCGAATTACGTCGAATTTCGAAATATAGAGGTTCGAATTAACCAGGTTTTACTGTATACAGGGTGTCTTAATTACATACCTTACATATAAGCATCGTGTTCTACACCTACAGACAAGCAAAAAAGTTCATATAAACATATGGTCGCAACCGCTTCGTTAGCTAGATATGGCAATATTATTTAAAAACTCGATCGTTTCCCCTTCTAATACTTTCCCTTCCCCTCTCGTGCTTTGTCGGCAACAATGGCAACAGCGAGGCAGTGCCGTGACACGGAGAAAGCAATCATCCAGTCACACAGAGTTACTGTTCTGGTAGGCACGTTACGTATCGAAGAATGGCGCATAATGCGGACTATTCATTAGACGAATTAACAGATATGATACTGCTCTACGGAGAAGCAGAGCGTGACAGTGCAATCGCTGCACGTCTTTACGCCGAAAGGTATCTGCAACGACATTCATTGCCGTGGAACGTCGTCTGAGAGAAACAGGTCGTATGCGGCCCATTATGACAACCGCTGGTGGCCCACGAAGTCGCAGCAGCACCGATGTGGAAGAGGATGTTCTGCATTCCGTTGAACGGTCTCCTGGTCTAGTACCAGGCGGTTGGCTGCTCGTCACCAGATTTCCCGGCGAACAGTGGTGTTGCATGATTAATTGTTGCATCCATTCCATGTATAGCGTGTTCAAGCTCTGCAACGGCCGCTGGATTATGAGCGTCGAAGAGCATTCTGCGAATGGCTACTGCAGCAGGATGCAGCATATCCGAACTTTCTCAGCCAAGTTTTGGTGATGGATGGATGCTTCACAAAGAATAGGATTCTGAATAGTCGTAATCAGCACACATGGGCTGATGAAAATCCACATTCATTTCAGGAAACACGATTCCAATAGCAATTTGCAATTAATGTTTGGGCGGGAATAATTGGCGATCTCCTCCTAGGTCCTTATGAGCTACCGCCACGGCTATCAAGGTCCTCCTATTTCTATCTCGACAATTACCGTAACTACTAGATGACATACTCTTGGGAACGCGGCAGACAATGTGGGTATTGCATGATGGGGCTCCTGTCCATTCTGCTCGCGATGTCAAGCGGTATTAGGACAGTCACTACCCAGGTCGATGGATAGGACGAAACGGACCAGTTGTGTGGCCTCCCCGGTCACCCGATCTCACTCCTGCCGACTTTTACTTGTGGGGCCATCTAAAGAGCATCGTTTACGCCCAACGATGTAATACGAGTGACGAGCTATGGAATGTCATTGTAGCTACTGGTACGACAATACGCGAAATGCCTGACGTCCTTCAGCGAGTCAGGAATTCTTGGCGCAACAGGACTCAGTTGTGCATTGGTGGACAGTTTGAACATCTTTTGTAAACCATTTGTAACTGACCAGATGCCGTTCTGTTCACAGCTAATAAACGTCTGATCCAAAACTACGTTATCTGTCTACTTTCCTTTCCTCGTGCTTCCTGTTACCATATCTTGCTAACGAAGCTGTTGCGACCATATGTTTATATGAACTTTTTTGCTTGTCTGTAGGTGTAGAACACGATGCTTATATTTACGGTATGTAATTAAGACTCACCCATCTACTATAATAAAAGGCAATGTCTGCGTGTCTGTCAGCAAGATGGCCGCCAGCGAAACACTATGAGAAATTACGACGAACAGCGTACTCTATGTTTATTACGAATTATTATTACTTGGTTCATTCCGAAAGAAACACTCCGACACAATACTTTTAATATACGAGAGGTGGAAGGATAGGTATTATTTTCATTGCAGTTAATGTAAATGGTTTTGTATTCTGAAAGTTAGCAAATATAATAATTATTATTATTTGGTTCATTCCGAAAGAAACACTCCGACACAATACTTTTAATATACGAGAGGCGGAAGTATAGGTATTATTTTCATTGCAATTAACGTAAATGATTTTTATTCTGAAAGTTAGCAGATATAATCTATTTTTGCATCTGACCTTACACCCATAAGCGTGATTTGAATATTTTCATTACGTGAGAGAGGAGAGGGAATTGAATTACATAGCAACCGAAGTAAACAACATTCGTATGTTATTATTATTTTGAAAGAATGCTCATAGTGAAAAGAGTAGTTTATTAAACTGTTTATTTCAATATTTACTGAGGATAATTAGTGACAGTGAAGAAACACTTGAAGAGAAATATTATATATTGAAAAACTTCGATTATTCATGAAATACATCATATTGAAGTGAGTTAAACTACCATATTATATGAACCATTTCTTGAGAATAGATTGACTTCAATGTTTATAAACTTTGTATAAATTATTTTATTCGTTTAACGAATTTAGAATTTTAACTTAATTATTCCGTTGCTAAAGAAGACATTCTTTGCAATATTGCAAGTTTAAAACTTTTAAGTTTAAGTTGAAAAAGTTAAATAGTACAAAAAAGCCAGCGGAGAACGATTATTCATGCGTTTATTTCTTACATACATCAATTAAGATCAAGTATATGTGTTTATATTGTATATTCTTCTAATATTCTATTTTAAAACGTAATAAATTTATTTTTTGTTCTTTTTACTTTCTCCATACGTAGTAATGGGAAAGTATTGTGATCACGAAAAAAATCGACTTCTAGATTTCAACGGAAATACACGTTTTGAGGTCACTAGAACACGTTTAGAGTATTTTCGGAATGATGTCTGTGTGTGTGTGCGTGTGTGTATGTGATTGTGGGCGCTCTAACTCAAAAAGTACTTGCCATATCGTTACCAAACATCATATATAACACTTTAGCATGAGCATAAAGAACTGATTAGTTTTTGGACAATAATGGTTAACCGGAAGTCGAAATTTTCGGAAATACACAATTGTTTTCGAAATTTTGCCAATTTTTTGTTCTCCTTCGGGACGTTGCCAAGTCGACCTTAATTGTTGCCTCTGATTCAATTACCATCGATTAAACGTTCATATCGACGTAAAAATGGTATCCTTAAGTTAGTAAGATCATTATACGCTACATTCTTGCTTTAATTAAAGTTTTATTGTTATAAATGTATATCATTGAGAATAACTACTATTATTGTAAAATGTTGTGTTACAATTAAGATGTCTAATATACTTCAAGGTAAATAATTATTTAAGTTACTTTCGTAGTTTTAAGAACAGTTTGCTTTGGAGAACTCTACGCTACACGAAAATATCATTAAATACAGTTTATTAGTATTATTTCAATAAAAATTTGGTTGCCATGTAAACAAAGCAAAATCGCACATCGAAATTGAAAAACGATATTGCGTTAAAATTTTCCTATATAAATGAATTGGACTGTCTACTTCGGCGACAATGGTAGTCGCCATGATAGTTTATACGTATTTGGTATGGTAAAAAAAGTGATAAAATCACGTATTTTTCTGATTCTAAACGCATTTTTATGCTAATATGATCAGGATTCGGATTCTGTCTTCAATAAAAATAAACTTTGTTCTTTCCTGCATAGAAGCATCCATGTCCCAAGTTTGTACCATGTTTCTAAGTAACTGTAAAATTCAAATGAAAAATAAGCTGTTCTCCTCCCTATGTAAATCAAATGGAGAAAATGAAGGCAGAAAATATTTTTTTTTAATGAGAAAGGTCAATGAAATCGGTTTAAGAACCTGACTACACCACTTAACTCTTTATTCGGGTTAGGATTACACATTCCTCTTGTTTCTACGTGCTGTAGTTGCTGAGCTATAAAAAACATACATACATACATACAAGCACTTTTCTTTATAGATATCTATAGAATTTCGAGTTTTTCCAAATTTCAAAAATAGTTATTAGGATTACTTACATTGTTCACCTCGGAATTTCAGTGCAATTGCACTTAATGTATATAAATAAAATTGTAACCTCTGTCTGTAAATTTGTTTTTTTTGTCGGGGTTTTACTTTTTTTGTGTGTTTTGCATCGCAAGAAGACGTTTGAACCGGTTTGCAGAATTGTTGTCTGTCTGTTTGTTTGTTACCGCATAACGCAAAAACGGCTGCTTGAATTTTTAGGAAACTTGCAGAGTATCTTTAGACTGGTCCAGCTTAAAATATAGGCTATGTGGTGTATCTTAAAAAAATTTTAAGTGGGGGTTTGGGGAGCTTTGATTTGGTTTTTCGACGATAACTCTCGAGTAAACTAACTTAGGAAGTTCAAATTTTATATTTGTCACTTTCAGTACAAGTATAAGATCGAGTTTGTAGATGAGCAAAATCAGACCAAGGAAAGGGGGGTTGTGGGGGGAGGGGGCACCCGTAAGAGAAATCACTGACTTCAAGCTAACGGTTGATTACATCGAAGAAGTATAAATAAGAAATATTGTAGGAAAATAATTTTGGTAAATATTTTAGGAAAGTCTGGCTCTTTGTTTGTTTGTTACCGCATCACACAAAAAGGGCTGGTCGAATTTTTATGAAACTTGCAGCATATCTTTAGACTGGTCCAGCTTAAAATATAGACTAATAGCGGAAACGCTCGGCTTCGCTCTGGAAAGTTTTCTTTTAAGTAGCAAACGATTTTTATTGCTCGGAGCAACTCAACTCTTTCTCTTTTATGGTTTCCCTCTTAATCGTATAGTTTAATTCTCAGTACATTCTCCTTCTATATTATATACTAGCTGAAACGCCCGGCTTCGCTCGGGAAAGTTTTCTTTTAAGTAGCGAACTATTTTTATTGCTCGGGCCAAACGTTCCCCATTCCTTAATTACGCAAGCGATGCTTACATTAACATTTATTATTTTATGTATTGTATTGTAAAGTTTTACCATTAATATAATTACGCATTAACGTCTTACTTAATATTCACATGGATAGATGCACCGAAGCCTTTAAAGCAGCAATAAAATTATGTGGATTATATCAATACTATTAGCCAAAACGTGAACAATAAACAACATCTTGGTTACCGAACAAATATAAGTAGATGTATCGATTTATGTTGCGATAAATCTTTCAATATTAATGGTAAAAGATAACAATGTTCTAATATTCCTTAAAAATCATTTGACTCACTTTAAAATATTCCTAGACTATATTTAGGCATGAATCCATTTGTATCATTTATCTTGGAGTTAGCTATTCTTCCTCTACGGCGCGCCACGGCGTGGATATCTCTAACTTTGAAGAGGACAACAATTAAGACATTTAGCTTTGTTGCCGCCTGGAAAATGATCATCTAAATCGATAAATTTTGCGCTTAAAGGAAACTTTCTAGCGATTTAGCATGTAATATGACAAAACATGAATAGAATTAAAATACTCAGTCTTTCATGCGTAAAATAAGCCATTTCCTGTGATCGTAAGTTAATATTTAGGTATATTTATATCCACATCAGTGAAGGGCTGCATGGCATTTTTGGGTTTCTCCACAACATTTCCCATGCATTCTTATGGAACTAGTATTTTGTTTTCCCCATGGGGTATAAGTAAAGTGACCAGACGTACTGATTTTAGAGATTGTGTACTGATTTCAAATATGTACTGAATTTTGTACTGAATTTTAAAGTTGTACTGATTTTAAAAGAAGAAAAAAACTATAATTATTTAGTTCATTTACGGTGGGATTGACGGTTGAGGTGGCTCGGGTGCGATGTTGCCAGGATGTGTAAAGAGGACTTGCGGCAACGCTATGTAGTTCCCCCTAGCAAACATTACCTCCCCTCCACCTATGATTGGCTGTGAGGGAGGGGACTTTTTCAGTCTTCCCTTCCAAACCCCCACCCCTTCTCTACAACTATAAGTCTCAATTCCAAAGTAATGTCGTCCAGACAATAATAGTTATGGTTGTTTATGTCATGTGAGTAGTATAATATTATAATGCTGTTTAGTAAAGTAACATTATTCTCAGAATAGATTATTAATATTATTATTTAATTATGTTTAAAGATCCAGCCATAAATAGAAGAAAAAACAAATTTTCTGATCGACTTCAGCAAGAGTATCCAATATATATAACAATAATGTTATATACCTATGTATACTGTGTAAAATTTCAATATAGTATATGATGTATTATATTGAAATGTAGGTTTCTTTCATGAATATAAGAAATATTAAAAAATGTACTGATTTTACATCTAGAAAATCTGGTAGTTTTCTTTCATGAATATAAAAAATAAAAAATCTGATGTGGCCAACACATGACTTTCTCCATATTTGGGGTATAGATATTTAAATTATTATGAGTAGCATTATAAGGCAAAACTATTATTTCGTATCGTAAAAGAAGACACGTACTTGCCGTAAATTACGTATATTTTGAATGTTTACAGAATTCACCGCTACATGGTGTTGGCGCTGTATACTGGTATTAAGATAAAGCGAAATATATCCGAAATACATGGTTCTACGAAAATTAGTTTCAAACAAAACTTGGAAGAAATATTATTCTCTACAACTTTGGTCCTTACGAAGATTACCAATAACGATGTTGTTAAGGAGATATTTAACGGAAACCGAAAAACCGGTTATTTATAAATAACTCCTAAACAATAACTCCTATAGAAAATTGTTTCAAATTAAAACTGTAGGAAATTACATTCTCTATATCATTATTATAGAATTGTATATAGAATAATGATGTTTTAACAAAGAAATATCGCAAAAACCGAATCGGGTTTCGAATAAACCGCGACTTCCGATTATCCGTTATTGTCCAAAAACTAATCAGTTCTTTGTGCTCATGTTCAAGTGTTATATATGAAGTTTGGTAACGATATGGCATGTACTTTTTGAGTTAGAGCGCCCAAAATAACATACACACACACAGACATCATTCCGAAAATACTCTAAACGTGTTCTAGGGACCTCAAAACATGTATTTCCGTTGAAATCTCGAAGTCGATTTTTTTCATAAATACAATACTTTCCCATTACTACGTATGAGAAAAATGTACTGATTTGGCATCTAGAAAATCTGGTCACTTTAGGTATAAGAGACTCCACGGTCTGCAAACCTACACCAAGTTCTTCCTTTAGTCCATGGGATGGCCCATGAAACTTTTGAATTCGATAGCTTCAACGGTGTAAAAACGTATAAAGAACATACACACACACATATACTCTAAAATATTTATAAGACTAGCTGAAACGCCCGGCTTCGCTCGGGAAAGAGTGGCAAACGATTTTTATTGTTCGGGGCTAACGTTTCCCATTCCTTAATTACGCAAGCGATGATTACATTAACATTTACTATTTTATGTATTGTATATGGGTGATTCTACGATAATGGGACAATTCGATGGTCGGTGATTATTTTTGAATACAAATACCACTAAAAGGAAAATTAATATGTATGATGAGTCGAAAAGTGTTTCTGTGCTTAGTACAGTGCTCAATTAACCGATACCTACGTATTTTGACTTTTAAAAATAATTTTAGTGTTAGAAAATCATATAACCTGGCATGTCACCTCACCAGAACTGGCCATGTTTGTGAGGTTTTTTAATTCTCAAAGCTTCTTTTAACTAATGATGTAATAAAACTGTATTACTGGAATATCTAGTACTACGTTTCTAGAAATAAAAACGTTAAGTTCTTATTTTTTCAAGTTTTATATATTGTCAAGTTTTACCATTAATATAATTACGCATTAACGTCTTACTTAATATTCACATGGGTAGATGCACTGAAACCTTTAAAGCAGCAATAAAGTTATGTGGATTATGTCAATAGTATTAGCCAAAACGTAAACAATAAACAACATCTCGGTTACCGAACAAATGTAAGTAGGTGTATCGATTTATGTTGCGATAAATCCTTCAATGTTAATGGTAAAAGATAGTGTTATAATATTCCTTAAAAATCATTTGACTCACTTTAAAAGTATTCATAGACTATATTTGGGCATATCTCGGCGTTAGCTGTTCTTCCTCTACGGCGTGCCACGGCTTGGATTTTCCTTGCATTAATCTTTACGTGTATATCTCCCTTTGAAGAGGACAACAATTAAGAAATTTAGCTTTGTTGCCGCCTGGAAAATGGACATCTAAACCGATAAATTTTGCGTGTGAAGGAAATTTTCGGGCGATTTAGAATGGAATACCACGAAACATGAACAGAATTAAAATATTCAGTCTTTCGCGCG
Source organism: Uropetala carovei (assembly GCA_036926305.1). Classification (NCBI taxonomy): domain Eukaryota; kingdom Metazoa; phylum Arthropoda; class Insecta; order Odonata; family Petaluridae; genus Uropetala; species Uropetala carovei. The sequence continues at coordinate 1,553,384 of JAXCHB010000191.1, forward strand.
TAAAATAATCCATTTCCCATGATCGTAAGTTTATATTTAGGTGCATTTATATCCACATCAGTGAAGGGCTGCATGGCATTTTGGGGTTTCTCCACATCATTTCCCATGAATTCTTATGGAAATAGTATCTTGTTGACCTCATGGGGTATAAGAGACCCCACGGTCTGCAAACCTAGACCAAGTTCTTCCTTTGGTCCATAGGATGGCCCATGAAAGTTTTGAATTCGATAGCTTCAACGGTGTAAAAACGTATAAAGAACATATATGCATACACATACACACACACTAAAATATGTAGAAGATGTGGTGAATCTCAAAAAAAAAAATTAAGTGGGGGTTTGGGGGCATCGATTTGGTTTTTCGACGATAACTCTCAAGTAAATAACTTAGGAAGTTCAAATTTGATATTTGTCACTTGCAATACAAGTATACAATCAATCTCCTATATATTTACAAAAGTTTGTTTGTTTGTGCATCTACATATTTCCACACCGTTAAAGCTAGAATAATCAAACTTTCAACAGATACTTTCTTCACAAATAGGAAGGCCGTAGGCTACTTTTTAATCCCAAATATTTTATATTAAATGTACAAAAAGTAAAATAACTTTGTATGCTAATGCTAAATATCTTAACACTAGAGATTGGTCAGAAAGAATGGAACAGTTCTTTTCGAACTGTTCTGATGCCTAAACTGTTCAATAAAATAACTGTTCAATAAAATAACTGTTCAATAAAATAACTGTTCTCAAAGAACAGGTAACTCTACACCTTATACACAGTGGGAAAGGTGGGAAACGATTACTTCCTTATCCGTAATTGGACGGCGGGTACTTTTTAAACTACGCGTATTTTCGTAAGTCCTACTATTGATTTGAATCAAATTTGGTACGACTGTGGGGGGCTCCCAGAAATAATTCATACGTGGTTTTTGTTTCTCTCTGCCCGTTTTATTCAAAACGGCGGCCGAGTCAATTCTTAAATACCATTTATCATCTAGAATTCCAATCGGATTTGAACCAAATTTCCCCGGGCAACGCCGGGAATTTCTGCTAGTTTACAATAAAACAGACGTATGAAGGGTAAAAATCGATTGAACATTTTCTCGAAAACTTTCATCTGAATATAAGGCGTGAACGACAGCGCTAAGAAACTTCTAATCAAAGTCAGTAACGATTGAAGCACCTTAGGTGCTGATAAAATTAGGG